>JAVTVY010031290.1:0-13142 GCA_036873755.1 Hanleya hanleyi
TTGTCGCAAAGAATGCAGATGCCAAATTTCGGAGGAATCCGACAAAGCATTTAGGAGTTATCGCTTACACAGTATTTGCACGGACATGCACTAAATATTGGAACAAGACCCAGTGGCGCCACCTACAGGCGGATCTTGCTGAAACGTAATACCAACAGACGTCTTGTCGCAAAGAATGCAGATGCCAATTTCGGAGGAATCCGACAAAGCAGTTAGGAGTTATCGCTTATGAAGCATTTGCACGAACATCCACTAAAGATTGGAACAAGACCCAGTGGCGCCACCTACAGGCGGATCTTGCTGAAACGTAATACCAACAGACGTCTTGTCGCAAAGAATGCAGATGCCAAATTTCGGAGGAATCCGATAAAGCATTTAGGAGTTATCGCTTACGAAGTATTTGCACGGACATGCACTGACATGCACTAAAGATTGGAACAGGACCCAGTGGCGCCACCTACAGGCGGATCTTGCTGAAACGTAATACCAAGAGACGTCTTGTCGCAAAGAATGCAGATGCCAAATTTCGGAGGAATCCGACAAAGCATTTAGAAGTTATTGCTTACAAAGTATTTGCACGGACATGTCCGTGCATGCACAGACACATAGAAGCAAGACCCCAGTGGCGCCACCTACAGGCGGATCTTGCTGAAACGTAATACCAAGAGACGTCTTGTCGCAAAGAATGCAGATGCCAAATTTCGGAGCAATCCGACAAAGCATTTAGAAGTTATTGCTTACGAAGTATTTGCACGGACACATAGAAGCAAGAACCATTTTAAAGTCCCCGGCCGCGTTGCGGCGGGGGACAATAAGTCGATGTGGCTGTGCGGATATTGACATGTGTCCGTTCACATTCCGCTCACAGGTGAGGAGAAGGCTGTTCATGTAGTTCGACATGAAATAAATAGATTAGTGCAGTGTATCTGTCGCGAGTTAGGGAATCAATTAACAGGTGAGGAGAGGGGAATATTCATGTAGTCCGATATGAAGTAACTAGATTAGTGCAGTAGATCTAGATCTGTGGCGAGTAAGAGAATCAATATTTACAGGAAAGAGAAGGAATCATTCAGTCTTCTGTATATTGTAACAACTGGCCCAAGGAAACAAGCTATCGTTGGTATTCAAATCATTCAGTCTTCTGTATATTGTAACAACTGGCCCAAGGAAACAAGCTATCGTTGGTATTCAATAATTCACGGAGCTCATATGGCCCGCCATAGAGAAACTGACTCAGAGGGTAGATATTCAAATAAAGTTACGGTGGTCTTATACACCAGGTCAATTTCACTTTTAACAGCCGATATACCGTCGTTTTACAATCATTCACCCAGACGATGAGATAAAGGTTGATTGGCGACATGAAATGTACAGCTAGTGAAATACATGTAGGTGTACGGATGATTTAATTGTTATGCCGGATATGATGTGGACCATTCTGTCGCAGGTATATATATATTTGTCGGCGCAAACGAGAATGGTATTAACGGGATTATGTGGAATGAGAGTAGAGTAACGAAGTGCGATTAAGTTGTGTTGATCCCAGCAAATAAATATTTTTCAGATGATATGGTTTATATACACGGTGAGTATCATTACTAAGTATTTTACTTGATTTCCAATGATATTATTTGAAGAAGCAAGCGAGCATATTGCTCAATCACTAAGTAGCGATAGTGTATGACATTTATTTGGATGGAATCCAAAGACAATATCGAATCAAAAATAGTCCTAGTGGGAGCAGCTGCAAGTAAAATTCATTGTTATGTGATATAATAATGTCTTCTATAGTTCATGTTGTTCAATTGCCGCTGTGAGTTTGTCACCGTGAGAAACTGTCTGGTCTGTTATGCTACAACATATGTAGCGACAAATACCTCGATGCATTGTCAATTCATCAGTCTGGTATGCAGCAATATTACATTTAATGAAAGTCTAAGTATAATAATTCAGCACAGTACCTTATTACTCTTTGTGGGGAGACCACGGGGAATGTTTATCGCGCCTTACCTCGAGCACGACGTCAGCATCAACAGTACGAATTCTAGTTTGGAGGCCCCTTTCCTTCCTAAGATTGTATGCTGTAGACGAGAGTCGACTACGTTTTATTTTCAGAGAGGGGGGCAAGTCCGTACGAATAGTTTTCCGTGTTCCCGATAACTCACCACTCGCGTACAGGACTTGGTCTCGATGGGGCATCTTTTGGAACACGACAATAATGGCAGGCGGGGTAATGACATTGATACCTCATACGACTCCATAGGACCACTAGTGGCCCACCCAGACCCGAAAACGTCTATTTCCATATCCTTTTCCCACAATTCCCTGTCTGCGCATGCGCAGACTGTTGACAACGACCGAGACACTAGTCCAGGCGGATGCCCCCTCACATAGGCTTCACATTGATACCTCATACGACTCCATAGGACCAATAGTGGCCCACAAAGACCCGAAAACGTCTATTTCCATACCCTTGGTCCACCGCGCATGCGCAGAATGCCGCTATTTCAACCCCACACCCACCCCATCGGATGCTCCTTCACGAATGCTTCACATTGATACCTCATACGATTCCATAGGACCATTAGGGGCTCTCCTAGACATCAAAACGTCTATTTCCATACCCTTGGTCCACTGCGCATCCGCAGAATGACGCTATTTCAACCCCACACCCACCCGTCGGATGTCCCCTCACATAGGCTTCACATTGATACCTCATATGACCCAATTGGACCATTAGTGGCTCCCCTAGACCCCAAAACGTCTATTTCCATACCCTTGGTCCACCGCGCATGCGTAGAATGACGCTATTTCAACCGCACACCCAGCCCATCAGATGCCCCTTTACGAAAGCTTCACATTGATACCTCACTCGACCCAATCGGACCGTGCAGCATATTTGAAGTATGGGGACTACTTTTTCTCCGCGGAAGCTTTTTCCCGCGACCGCATCACTGCCAGACATGACCGCATCACCGCGGAGGAATACAAAGGTCACGTGACCTTGTATCCTAGTTCAAGAGAATAAGCCGCTGCCACATTGGTCAAGTTTTTTACCAAATTCAAGATGGCGGCCAAACTCTGGCAGAGGTTACTTTCCAATCTCCAGCGCCAACGCCTCAAGTTTAAGTGCACAAAGGTCAATGCGACCTTTTTTAGCCTTTCCATACTACTTACATCATACGCTGCCTTGAATTTTAAGACTACGGAAAGTCGATATTGAAACAGCGCCATCCGGTGAGCATGTGAAAATTATGTTATGCCGATGATGCCTCTGCTAGCGAATCAACACGCGTCTCAATCTGACTGTATCCGTAAAGATCGTTGTTCGACTCATTTCTGAAAGAACTACACCACATGTTCGATGACAGTCGGTCTGTTGTGTCTTCTGCTCGCATTCCATGCTGGCAGTCATCTTTGTTTTGATGGTCAGCCAATTAACACGCTTCTCACAATATGATTGGTTGCGAAAAAGTTTCCTCACTTGCGACTCTCACTGCTCCCCGGTTGTTTCAGGCTTCAGTAGCCTTGCACATCAAGGCAGCGTATGGAGTGTGTTATCTTCTTTTCTACGTTCCCACTTCGAACTTTGAAGTGGGAACGTAGAAATTCGCTTGATAAAATGAAGATGTGAGTGTGTAGAATAAAGCTAACTGTTCTTATATGATACATATATATTATGAAGTTTCTGCGGCTAATGCTTCGTTTGTCAATGTCATGTTAATTTCCCTCCCAGTTATTTATTAAAGAGAATAAACGATGTTGAAAAAACATGTTTGAAGTTTAAATTAATCGTATTCATATATTTTATTAAGGATTTGGATGATTCAGTTGGATAATTGGACAGGCAGCACACAAGCTTTCAGACAGGTTAGGGAGAATCTGCCACGTGATTTTTGTAAAAAAGAATCATAGTTATTGCTAAATAAAACTGAATTATCTGTGTATAATTTGCATAATAATGACGGCGAACAACACGCCCGAAAGAACGAATTATCTGTTTACGGTTCCCATGAAAAAAGTATTCAAAAATCGTAGAATAATGCGAGAATTTCTGATGGAAAATTCCAAAGTTAATGCACGAAAACGAGACTTTTAGACAATAATGGAAAATTCCAAAGTTAATGCACGAAAACGAGACTTTTAGACAATAATGGCGTCACCAGTTCTCCCTATTAAAATTGTGCTCCTTCGCACGCCAACGATTTCCTTACTTTAAAACTCTAGGTGATGACAGATCCACGTGCCATCATGTTGAAGATGACTGGGTCACGATATCTTTGTATTTAAATTCAAGCGCGCTGAAAACTTGTTGACTCGGGATATTCACGTTTTATACAGCACGCCAGCCACATATGTACAACCTGGGAATGTAAACGGTCCGATTATGCAAAAACTTCAGCAAACGATAAATGTAAAAGTTCTCACTGTTAATGTAAAAAGATGCAGCCAAAATTGTAAAAATCGCCTGGAAATATGAAACTCTCAGAACATAGATGATTAAAATATAGTGCCCTTATGGCGTCACAGTCTCCTCATTTCCCCTGCCAGGCAGGAGAGTTCTTCGGGAAATAATGTCATCAGGTCATGCACTGGTAGCTGGAAGTTCAGTCAACCAACCATCCATCTATACTGAGACATTTTCGGAGAGTTTTGCATTTTCCGGCCATTTTTACATTTTCGTGTTACACCAACAGTTGTCGTTTGCATTTCCCGTTAGACCATTAACATATATGGTTGACACGCGTTTTACAAAAACGTGCGAAACTGCTTTGATATTCGGGCGTTTAACAGTTCCGGACAATTATTTTTACATTGTACTTGATTCTACAACACTGGCACGTATCACATTGTACACATTGTATACACTTAGTCGAAATCGACGCCGTTGCTTAACTTGCTCTCACTGATTTCCTATCCGAGTACAATATTCGTGAGCAATGAGAATTATTTTGTCTAAATGCATGTTCTGAAGTTATTTGTTTAACTCAAGGACTACAGTAATTCCGAAATTCTTTGACGCAACCGCAAATAGAGAACCCTTGCATCCAAGACATTCTGTGGAAGGTGCAGATTTCCTTGCCGTATGATATCCAGGCATATGTCATACACATCTCGGTCACAAGGAATCGCTGAACGGAACTGACCTACCCCAACACAAACAGTCAAGTCTGCTTCACAAACAGGCATGAGCTGATCCTCATAGCCCCACAGGTAGGGTATGTGATACATTTCTACTGGTCGCCCACTGGGTACATTAGCATTTCTCGATGGCCTGATGGTGTGTGCGTGCATTCCAGACTGCTACAGCCTCGTCAAGTTCATCCTTCAAACAAACAGAAAATGATATAATAATCTTAAAACGTTCCACAAGCTATACAAATGGACATCCTCATATGGTTCCCAGTTTTAGTTTTCAAAACCCAATTTTGAATGCCGAATTTCAAACGACACATGAAGTATGTTACTGTGCATGTTATATTCATCTTTGTCTGAGTCCCAAGGATCCTTTCGTCAGTCATTCTGCCTGGTGATTCAAGAGCTAGTTTTTTGCGTGACAAAATTTTTTTTTTAGCTGCAAAGAAAGCATTACAAGCAGTTTCAAATTTGCCTAATTTTTGGGAGTAGTGTTTATTGTTGCCACGGAACAAGTTGAATTTCAAATGATAAAATGATATTTATAGTAAAATTATGACGAATGACGTCATCTGCAAAGTCTAATTAACGGAAGATCATTGTTTTTAAATATCATAGAAATACAAAAAATACATCAAATCAATTTCTGTATATTTTATAACTGTAATATACATTACTTAATAAATGATTATCTCAAAACTGTCACAGCTTCACCCCAAAAGGTCAACCGATCTTGTGTGAAAATTCCGGACACATGCAACGTTTTGCAATAAACTAACCATTATCAGATACATGGACGATAAATACAGGGGCATAAACGTCATGCATTTAAAATATGAAAATTGTGAACAATAATCATCATGATTGCTTTTTTAGCAACACTGTATATTTGACTTCACTTGCTTTTGCTCCCATTTTCCATGGACTCCATGATTCCATGATTGGTATTACTTAGACTAAATCGGTACATGTATGATGCTGTTGCAACTGCGCGTCACTTAACTTTCTCGGGGGGAGGGGGGAGGGTACGATCCCTGATTGTGAATGAGAAAGCACTATAGCTTCGTGTAGTGCGGCGAAAGCAACTAACCTGAAGAACTGACATGAAACAGAATCTCACAAGGTTCTTGTCCAGAGGATTCCCACTGAAATGCCCCCTGTCTTGTAGATCTTGAAACAGCTCAATCCAAAAATGGATGAATTCTCGGCAAAGAAACCCTCACCAAGATTCAATTCGTTGGTTAGCTGTACTGGAGCCTTCCAAATATGCTCGACCTCGTTCTCCATCTGTATGATTCCGTCGCAGAAAAAGCTGAAGATACCTGACACCCACGTTTTCTGTGCCAGGATCCGCTCGGACAATAGGAGGACATCCCTTAATTTCATTCACGGCTTCCATGAAATATCCAGCTACAATCATCGGGTTATTATTGGTGTTGTAAACGTTTAGCCAGATCACGTGGCGACAAAATCCACAGATGCAACCATGGATACATAACCCGAAAGGTTTTAGCTTATCGTAGCCGTCAATGTATGGTTCTCACGTCTTCAGTTCTCACATTAAAGCCAGCTTGCAAGCACTTTTGATGCATCACGCGATATCCATGCAGCTACCCTGCTTTCTCAAGTTCATCTGATATGAAAGCAACAACTTGACGTGGATCACTATAGCTCCTAAGGACCCGTCTTAAATGTCTTTCCGAAAGGAGCAGGCCATGCTCATGATTAAGAATAAATATAATATCCTTGTACAGCAATCCTCAAAGTACCCCGTAATTAATTCATCTCTTAGTCCATCCACGTTCATTTTCCCATAACAATGGCGTCTTTGTGAGCCCGACTCTCATTGGTCAATTATCTCCGGGCCGGAGATGTATCTCGGGGTCGGACATGTATCTCGGGGTTGGAGATAATTATCTCCGGGTCGAAGATAATTATCTCCGGGTCGGAGATGTATCTCGGGGTCGGAGATAATTATCTCCGGGTCGGAGATGTATCTCGGGGTCGGAGATAAGTTTCTCCGGGTCGGAGATGTATCTCGAGGTCGCAGATAATTATCTCCGGGTCGGAGATGTATCTCGGGCTCGGAGATAATTATCTCCGGGTCGGAGATAATTATCTCCGGGTCAGAGATGTATCTCGGGGTCGGAGATGTATCTCGGGGTCGGATATAATTATCTCCGGGTCGGAGATAATTTCTTGGACGGAAAAATAATTTTCACCCATGTCCTATCTATGCTTTTGTAGATGGGTGTTGTAAATGGTGACCCAAAACAACCGATCTATTTACCAGAGGCTCACATTACAGGAATATATCCGTCACCTATATTTAACCCAGAATCTCTCCCTTCGGAATAGAACAGATCGATCACCCATGTAATATCAGCAACACAAGTAGTATATAGGGGTGATTAAACCGCTCATTGACCTCAAAAATTTGCATATTGGGGAGGTCACGGGGAGGTCACAGAGGTCAAGGTCACTATAGTTCCGGCAGAATGACCAAAAAGCTACCTCCAACACAGGAGAGTTCCAATTGTTGTAGGGAATGTAATCATCCGCGGTGATGCGGTCTGGTGGTGATGCGGCCGCGGGAAAAAGCTTCCGCGGAGAAAAAGTAGTCCCCAGACTTCAAATACGCTGCATGGTCCGATTGGGTCGAGTGAGGTATCGAAGTGAAGCCTTCGTGAAGGGGCATCCAGTCATGGGTGGGTGTATGTAAAATTAGGATTTTTTCCCGAAACTATAAAAAGCGGAACACGGACTTTACCCCTAAAATAGGGGAAAACACGTATCAACCCTAGCCAAAAGGGCTAATATCGGTCCCCTGGCTTATGGGACCTGCCTATCAAGTCAATGGGGTGGGTGCATGTAAAATTAGGATTTTTCACCCAAACTATACAAAGCGGAACACGGACTGTACCCCAAAATAGGGGAAAACCCCTATCAGCTCTAGCCAAAAGGGCTAATATCGGTCCCCGGGCTTATCGGGGCCTGCCTATCAAGTCAATGGGGTGGGTGCATGTAAAATTAGGATTTTTTTCCGAAACTATAAAAAGCGGAACACGGACTTTACCCCTACAATAGAGTCTGTATTATACAATATAAGGGAAAATGCCTGTATGGGGTATGGGGATGGTCAATTTTTTTCGTGGGCTTTACTATGGCTTGTGGGGTCTCGTTTTTCTCGTCTCGCCAAGAAAATGACAATGGGAAGGGCTCCGGAGCGAATGGGTGAAATTTTTGGGAAAAGTCACCGAGGTCTGTATATAGGCTCATACTAGCTATATGGGGGGAGGGGTGGTCAAATTTTTTGTGTGAGCTTTACTATGGGTTGTGGGGTCTCGTTTTTTCTCGTCTCGCCGAGAAAAACACAATGGGAGGGGTCCCGAAGCGAATCGGTGAAATTTTTGGGAAAAGTCACCGAGCTCTGTATATAGCCCCATGTAGTCCTATACTGGCTATATGGGGGTATAGGTTCAACCTGGGAAATTCACACACGTTCATTGTGATATGGGTTGTTTGGATTTGTTTTTCACGTCTCGTCATTTAGAACACGATGGGAAGGGTCTCCGAGCGCAACGGTGAAAGTTTTGGAAAAGTACCATATAGCCCATATAGTCCCATACTGGCTACATGGGGGTATAGGTTCAACCTGTACCCCGTTCATTGTGATATGGGTTGTTTGGATTTGTTTTTCACGTCTCGTCATTTAGAACACGATGGGAAGGGTTTCGAAGCGAAACGGTGAAATTTTTGAAAAAAGTTCACCGAGGCCTGGGTAAGCCCATAGGCCTATACTGCATGGCTATGGGGGTATAGGCCCATACTGGGTTGACGTTTTGGGGTCTAGGTGAGCCCCTAATGATCCTATGGTGTCGTATGAGGTCTTGTTTTGAAGCTCTCGCGGAGGAGCATCCGACTGCACTAATGGTTCGCCCCTTTTCCATATTTTGCGCATGCGCAGTTTGGCCGTAGTATAGAAAGCAGGCATTTTGGGGGGTACGTGGGATGTGATTGGGGTAGAGATGGACCGCTATGGGTCTGAATGTGTCGTGGGAGGTATCAAAGTAAAGCTTGTGGGAGGTAGAGTCAGAATGGTGTGTTTTTAAGTGCAAGTCTCGTCAATCTGCGCATGCGCAGTTGGTTGTAGTAAGTAAAGTTGCCATTTTGGGGCAGTACAAGAAGGTATTTGGGGTAGAGATGGACCATCCTTGGTCCGAATGCGTCCTGGGAGGTGTCATGTTGTAGCTCTCGGGGTGTAGATCCCGATTTGGGGGCTTCCCACGTCACCTGTGACGTCATCGGTGACGTCATCAGTACGAGTAGTAGCGAAAGTGGGCATTTTAGGGCACTGAAGGATGATATTTGGGGTAGAGAGGGACCATCCTTGGTCCGAATGCGTCGTGGGAGGTGTCATCTTGTAGCTCTCGGGGGCACATCCCGATTTGAGGGATGTTCACGTCATCTGTGACGTCATTGGTGACGTCATCAATACGAGTAGATGCGAAAGCGGGCATTTTGGGGCAGTGAAGGATGGTATTTGGTGTAGAGATGGACCATCCTTGGTCCGAATGGGTCGTGCGAGGTGTCATGTTGTAGCTCTCGGGGTGTACACCGATTTGAGGCATGTCCGCAGCATCTGTGACGTCATTGGTGACGTCATCAGTACGAGTAGTAGTGAAAGCGGGTATTTTGTGGCAGTGAAGGAAGGTATTTGGTGTAGAGATGGACCATCCTTGGTCCGAATGCGTCGTGTGAGGTGTCATCTTGTAGCAACGCCCGCCAACACCAAGCTCAATGCTTCAACGCCCTGGTGAAATAGCTCAGAAGCTCTGATTTTCTAGATATTCCACTCATTCTTCGAAATGCAGTGACGTCCGTCGTTACGCCTTAACAGACCGGAGAGAGTACAACAACAATAACAACAACAACAAGGATGAGACATGAGAGAACAACAACAACAAGAAGTTTTTTCATATAGTTTATTCCCCCCAATGTTACATCATACCCACGCTGGGGGAGCCGCGTTGGGTATATTTACAATTCAAGAAGACTCTTGTCCAATCAGAGGCCACCATTTGCATCTGTCATATCCGTTCCTGTCCGTTAGATGTATTCTTGTCCAATCAGAAGTCTCCATTTCAGAAAGTTCCGTCTTCGGTCATGTTCGCTTTGAACCGTTTATTCTAATCATCGTCGGGCAGCCCAGGATACCGTTGAGGCAACATATCCTCAGATAGTTGTTTGTGCGTTCTGAGTATCTATCAGTGCATGGGTTAATACATTCACCCGATGGGAAGATTCCGTAATTTGGTCACGAAGAACGTAACATTGGTCACCCTCTCCACTGTCCACTTGGTGTTGGGGCGTTGTTGTTGGGCCCATTCCAAGGGATCCACGGTGTCCAGTTTCTCCAGCATCGTCTCTAGCGACGCCCGGTTAATGATGGTAAACGGTTGGTCAAATACCCGGATGTTACTGCTCGGGTAAAAATAACGGACTTGATCTGTCTCCTTATGCTGCAGTACGTAACCAAACGCCAGATTTAATTTGAAGGACGCAGCTTGGTCATTGAAGATGGCTTCCACGTAGTTGCGTAGACGGGTGAGGTCAGTCAGTCGGAAATTGTAGATATCTTGAATAGGGCGATGACGGTGGAAACAGTGCCGTATCATGGGCCAATGGCGCTGATAGATGTCACTCACTGGATGGGCGTCCTGTAAGATATCGCTGGGAACATCCATCGCATCTTCCAGAAAATGTTCGTTGTTGTCAGGCGTATGACTGGGAACAGTAATGCTAGGGACCGGCTGGATATCTAGGCTCTTCTGAACTGTGGGTATAGACGGGCTCTCCGTGATCGCATCACCAGTGCCATTCGTCTCCCCGGGCTCATCTTCACTAGGTCTGACCCTCATGGGTGCCTCTTTAGTGGAAAGTTGTCGCTCATACCGTGGTGATGGACTATGAATCAAACGTTGGTGCTGTCTTAACTGACTGGGTCGTTTGAAGAGTTGACCACAACCGTTACATTGTTCCGTCGCGCCCTCGTGAAATGGGCGTTCGTGGCGCAGTAAATGATCCTCCCGATTGAATGACCGTGCGCAGGTTGTACAAGTACACCGAGCATCGTTGTGGGTGGAGGCCTGGTGGCGTCGTAAATTATCTAGACGAGTAAACAGCTTCTGGCAAGTTGTGGAAGAAAACATATCGGCTGTGGATCTGGAAATGATGAATGCCGTAAAAATTCCCACTTTTATACGTTTTTCCGTGACCTTCGTGTCTTTTCGGCAACCTCCGTGTCTCTTCGGTCACCTCCGTGTCTTTTCGGTGACGTCCGTGACTCTTCGGGCACCTCTGTGTCTCTTCGGTAACCTCCGTGACATCTTCGGTCACCTCCGTGTCTCTTCGGTGACCTCCGTGACATCTTCGGTAACCTCCGTGTCTCTTTGGGCACGTCCGTGACATCTTCGATCACCTCCGTGTCTCTTCGGTCACCTCCGTAACTAACCGGCTGTTCCCGTGTAAACCCTGATGGATCTCCGTGTCTCTTCGGTGACCTCCGTGACATCTTCGGTCACCTCCGTGTCTCTTCGGTGACCTCCGTGACATCTTCGGTCATCTCCGTGTCTCTTCGGTCACCTCCGTACCGTCAACGATCAGCATGTAGACATATAGAGTATGTACGGCATGTTATGGTATTGATCAATGCATGAGTGACGCATTCAGCCGATGGGGGTGGTCGGTCAGCTTGGTAACGAAAAACGCAACATTGGTCACCCTCTCTACGACCCATTGTGTGTTGGGGCGTTGTTGTTGGGCCCATTCCAAGGGATCCACGGTGTCCAGTTTCTCCAGCATCGCCTCTAGCGACGCCCGGTTAATGATGGTAAACGGTTGGTCAAATACCCGGATGTTACTGCTCGGGTAAAAATATCGGGCTTTATCTGTGTCCTTATGCTGTAGCACATAAGCAAACGCCAGATTCAACTTGAAGGCCGTAGTTTGATCGTTGAAGATGGCTTACACGTCGCTGCGTAGACGGGCGAGGTCGGTCAGTCGGAAATTGTAGATATCTTGAATAGGGCGATGACGGTAGAAACAGTGCCGGATCATTGGCCAATGGCGCCGATAGATGTCACTCATTGGATGGTCTTCGTGTAACAGATCGCTAGGAACATTTATGGGTTTGTCCACGAAGTGTACTTTGCCCTCCACGTCGTACAAAATCTGGCCCAAGGTTTTGTCGTCGGAATTTGACTGTTGAATTAGGGCGACATCATGATCGGCCCTCGTGCGATGGGTGGGAGTTCCCCCTGTCTCGTTATTGGTGCCCCCGGGCTCTTCTACCTGCAAACGTGGCTGCGGAACAGGGTGTCGTGTGCGTTGGTGTCGCAGCAACTGACTGGTCAGTTTGAAAAGCCGAACACATTCTTCGCATGGACGCTTGGGTACTTCATGGCGTGCACGTGTGTGGCGCTGTAAATGATCTGGGCGCTAAAACGACAGTGTACATATCGTACAGCTATTCCGGGCGGTTCCTTCGTGCTTGGTAGCCTCATGGCGGCGCAAGTCGTGCAGACGAGTGAATGATTTCGAGCACGTGGTACAAGTGAACATCTTGGTGGTTGGCAGAGTGTCTGATGAAACGGCCAGGCCGCTTCCCTTTTATAGCACGCTAGCTGGTATCATGTTCGGGCACCTCCGTGTCTCTTCGGTGATCTCCGTGACATCTTCGGTGACTTCCGTGTCTCTTCGGGCACCTCCGTGACATCTTCGGTGACCTTCGTGACATCTTCGGGCACCTCCGTGTCTCTTCGGCCACCTCCGTGTCTTTTCGGGAAGTGACCGAAGGGACTCGGAAGTGAACGACATTGTGGGAAAAACCCCACAGACAGGTCAGTACATGTGCTATCATGTTCACACTCAGTCACCGAAAAGACACGGTGGGAGCTCCCGTGTGGGAGAGCTCTTGTATCGGAACTCTTGGAGCACAAAGCGTG
>JAVTVY010031291.1:0-13032 GCA_036873755.1 Hanleya hanleyi
ATGGCGCGGGAAGCGGTCTAAAACTGACGAGATATCTTGAAGTGTTTTCCTAATTATTCTTGAAGCAGGCAGCACTGTTGGGCTTAATTCATCGCAGTCTTGCTAAACAAGTTTTGAAAACTGTGCTACGAGGCCATGGGCCTAAACGCTCATAATTAGTTATCGAAATGTACTTCGCCTTGTTAAAGAGCCAACGGATGTTTTTTTAACAAAAAAAAACAAAAAAAAACAGAATATCGTTTTAAATCGAAATCAAAAACGTCATACACAGAATGGAATCAATTACCATTATGACGAATATATCTGATATAGAAGATTGAACTGGTAAATGTACATTTGTGAAATGATATTCTGGTTCTGGGATATATGAATAATTCACATCAAGCAGTGACTAATCGAACAGACATATGTGATGTGGAGATTAATCCTGCTTGAAGTTTGGCAACCTCCAACAAACACGGTTATCTCCCCTACTGTCGACCGACAGGAGGGGAGATAACCCTACATTTGAAATGTTTTTTTTTTTCCAGTTAAGCCCTGGACATACCACTGGGCATTTATTTTCGTTTTGCCACGATTTTACATAACCCCTCCATTACCCACGTGACCGGGCTTACAGGGTTTTATGAGTCAAACAATAAAAAAAGATGTTATCACATCTCTGTTAATACAATGGGGAATCGGAACAGAAGATAGCTTTATATATCTCATTCTTATATATTATTACAAATTCTTAATTGGCAGATGTTAGGAGTTTTGGCTTTACAAATCCCCCCTCTTCTATCACTTCTCCTCCTACTCCTGTCCTTCATCTTCCTTCTCCTGTCATTGCCCTTTCGCCTCCGCCCTAATCCGAAAAAAAAGTCCGAACCGCGCATGTCAGCTGAACGACTATCGTCTGGCACCTACAATCACTGCCTGCAATTGAAATATCGTTAACACACTCTCAGCGCAGAGATTACTCGGTCAATTACAAACCTTCTTCTATCACTGTAATAACCGCATTAATTCATTAACAACATATTTTCGATAATCTGTTCATTAATAAGCTACACTGGTTTAACTGCTAACGAGTTTATGTTATTGAGTTTTGTGTGTGTTTCGCGTGAATATAGTCCATGCGTATGGACTGCCGTAGTGTGTGATGCAGTGGATGCTATTATTGACGGTGTATAATAAATAGTATTACTATATTTGCGTGTTGGGAATCACATATGGTTCAATTCTTTATTTCTATACATGAATACATACAGAAAATGTTAAAACTAAGATAAAATATTACATTTACATAATAAAAGTTATATTGTGACAGGACGTAATGACCCCAGTCAGGAAAGCCAGTTCATTCCAATTTATAAATTAGGTGGAGGTTGAAGCAGTCCTAGTGGCAGGAGATAGGCCTACTGTGAGCTGTGAGGATCTCTCCAGAAGCATTTTGTACATAAAATGTCCTATTGTTGGGGAAAGGTGGGTGGGTGGATTAATCAGGAAATAGAATTTTTCGAGGTCAGTTAGTTGCCCAAATAGGTGACAGGATTTATTGATGATATAGAATGTTTCGAAGTTTTTTTACCACTCGGGCATATACAAACAAAATGATACTCGTCTTCAACGATCTTGTTTGTTTTCTCACACCGTTTACATGTATGGTAACCCCAGTAAATAGTTTTAGCTGTAGGGAAACAATCACCCATCGGAAATATAATATCCCATTTCATATTCTAACCCGCCATCCACAGGAAATTGTTCTGGAAGAATACCACCACATACAGGGGAAAAAACTCTCCCCGTCCACGCCCGCATAAGGATTTTTCCTGCATGGAACAGCCCAATCTAGCCCCAGAACTCACTTTAGCTGCGAAAACTGACCTCTGGCCTAGTGGATTTCTGGGAGCAGAAACGGAAACGTCGCACTTGTTTGTTTACTTTCTTATTTATTCTACTTTTTATATGTTTTGTACTCTGTCCCAAATGGGATGCTCAGTGCAATAAAGAATCTTATCTTATCATGCACACAATTAATTTTCGGCTGAACCAATCTCGCATTCGTCTATTTCCGTATTGGCGGAAATTAGCCCAGTTGCTGAGTTCTGGTGATAGATTGCTATTATTCAACTAAACATAGAAATAGTTTTGTATAATTTGAATGAGTTATGTTCGTTTGGTTAAAATTAACTGAATTTCACAATAAAATGCACCCGGATCTCTCGATTATCAAAGGCACTATTTCTTAGCCGGCTCACTGCGTGATCGTCATACGCTCCCCACCAGTGGGGATTTGTGCGTTCTATGTGAGAGGCTTGTTCCGCCAATACGGAAATAGCCGAACGTGAGATTGGGAACAGCCCTCACCGTGTGCGCTGAAACCACACGAGAGCAAGCCCCTGAACTGACAGACAATTGAAGCCGTCAGACAGCTGATAGCTCTCGCTTTTACTCGCCCTAGGGTTTACGACTATATTAATAATAAACTTGGGCCGACATCAGTACTAATAAAATATATCAAATTTCCATGCGTGGCTTCATGTCAGAATCAGAATCAGAATGTTATTGTACAAAACGCCCACTTGGAGCCGGGTACAAAACACGATTGAACTAAAGTAGACAAATGCTTAAGTGCATCTATATTATCAGGACAGACATGTACCTGAAAACACAACATATGTACATTATACATTCATGTAAATCAATGATACTGATATACAAATGCATTTATATATGCAGTCGTTTCTTTTCAAAGCAGGAATGTATATAGTAACCCACATCGAGTGCTATATCTGATGGAGGATCCATAAGTAGTTCAAACATATTACCGATATCATATTGCTGGAGCTGTACATTATTGAGGAGACAAAGTCGGAGATTATTGTATAGAGGACATTCTAATAGAAAATGCCTTTCATCTTCTACACAATCCATTGAACAGTGTTTACAGATCCTTTCTTCAGGCAATATATTTGTGTGCCTGCCTCTCTCTATTTCAAGAAAATGAACGCTCAGGCGGAGGCTTGTTAAGGCTTTTTTGTGTTTTTTGTTCTTTATGTGTGTCAGATAACTTGATAGACTGATGCTGTGTTTGATCAGGCCATATGTTCTCAACTTTTTTGTTTTACCTTGAACATCTGTAACCTGACTGGTGCAATGCAAGAAAAGAGATCCAAATTTTTCTCTCAGATTGGATGTGAATTTATTCGTGATGATATGTGTTGGAGTGGAGGGTGCCGGTAGAACACCTAGTGATGTTTGGATAAGATGTTCCACAGCACCCACCCAAGAAGCTTTAGGGTGTGTGAGCATTAGCGCCCGGTCTTCTTTGTATGCATGGTAAATAACTCTGTCCCTAGATGCGCTTCTCAGTCTCATCCAGTATTTCACCATATTTGCCATGATTTTAATGGACATTGGGTATATGCCAAGTTCTGCTAGACATCCTATATTGCTGGTTCTCTTTGGCATCTCAAGCATACTTTTACATGTCTGTATGGTAAGTTTATTACATGGGGAATTGGACCAATTATAAAATAGGCCACTTTTGTGTGTACCCAAAATGGCCTGACCCCACACTTCTGATGCATACGAGCAGATTGGTTCCGTAATACACCGGTACATTTTAATTAGTGTTTCTATAGGTATTGAGTTATTGGCACACAGGCTTTGTTTAAGCTTGTACCAAGAACGCATAGCTTTACTCTTTAGATTTGAAATGGCGAATTTGAAATTTCCTTGACAAGTAAAAGTTATTCCAAGGTAATTATATGATTCAGTTATATCAAGGACTACCCCGATAACAAATGCCGCTGTGGTCACTCGGGATTGTATATGGCCAGCCGATAATTTGCCAAGATTAAAACGCTGATACGATTCACTGACCAACAGTCTGATTAAAATAATGGGGTTCCATCTGATTTTAATCAGACTAGTTTTCCAGGCACCTGTCAATAAAGGCAACCCATGGATACTGCATGTTTTATTGTTTTTCAGGCAAGGTCTACCAGTAGTTTCCCGGGTGCATATTGAGTGACTGAAGAACGAGTCACGCGACTAATGTAGAAATATACTGAATAGTAAACGACTTATTGTTCTCAACAATTTTTACACACAATAAAATGTTGACGATTTATGTTCCTTGCATCAGCCTAATATTTTCATCTCGCTTAACGTTAAGCAAACCCATCCATTATTATATTATTCACGTTTCCATGAGTTAAATATGTTCTGATTGATCCACTAATATTTTCGAACTTGCTACAGTTTTGAATATGCAAATTAAGTGACCCTGTGGTAGGTTGTACCCTCTGTATTCGACATATATAAAGTAATTCTATGCCTATATATAACGGTGGTCCGTACGGTGAGGACAGGATTGCCATTACCTTGCATTGACGATCCTAATGATCCAATGATACATGGTGATCAAATGGTCAGCCTGCCTCACCAGCCCTTGACCACTATTTTTCATAATTTTGCTTTCATCGTATAGGACTTCAACCCTAAAGCTGCCATCAAGGGGTACAACAAAGTAGGATCGGCAAATAGATTTTCACCATGTATATATACTGTTATAAATTACCGTTATTTCACATTAAATGTATGTTGGAGTTTACAGTATATTTAATGGTAAACACATTAAGGATAGCTATCCCGTTAGAGGGTTAAAATTGGTCATTTTTTTTATTTCTTCATTCAAATATTCACTATTTCGTCTAACATTTGGTGAAAAAATTAAATCAAAATTAAAAATAGAAGTGCTTCAATATTAGGATTAAAAATTTAGTTTCCGAGGCACCGGAAAAAACCCCAGATTGCCTTAGCTCCAAAACTCATTTCCGCAGTATTTTGGTAAGCTAATTATATATTAGTCATACTTATTTACATTAATCTACTGATCTACTGAATTTCTGATCAAAACCATGTAGATATCCGTATTTTTGTTTCTAATTATAACAGTGACACTTCGCTCATACACCCGCCGTGAAATGATCTACACAGGTGTGAAAATTAACATTTCTCAGCTGAACAAGTTTTAGCAAGTTTATAAAGTTTAAATTGGAATTTAAACCGCCTTGATGACTAAACTTAGTGTAATAGTTATCCAGAATAAACAGGAATTCGAGTAGGTCCCAGAAGACAGATTAAAAATGTATTTGACAGTAGAATTCAAGCAAAAAAATTGGATTAATTCATGAGATATATAGCTGGACACATTTTGTCCGATTTCTAGCCTTTCATTTTTTTTTTACAAAATCCGAGATTTGAACGTTTATTTCTCGAAAAGTATCCATGTTACGCTTTTGAAATTTGGCATGCTTGTTACTTATAAGGTGGTTTAGTAAACCGTTTCTCATTTTTTGTAAGTTCGGCTTAGCTTTTTAATTATTCAACTTTTAAGACAAACGACCGTAAAATAGTAAGGTTTTTTCAATTTATTTTATTAAAATAGCTGTAAAAACAAAACCAGGCAAAAATAAAAAAAATGAGACAAAGTTTACTAGTTCGAGTTGTCTCCTATCAAGGTAAACCATCAAAGTTGAAACAAGATCAATATAGTTGTCATGAAATTTCAATTAAAAAATGGACGCTTTTGTTTTCATTTGAATTTTTTAAATTGGAATATTTCCTACACAATAGCAGCGTCAATTATACAAATCGAATAGTTGGAATCCCTACGGTGTACGCTTTCATAAAATATATAGTATATTATGGTTATCTTGTACATTTATTGATACAGAAGACAGATTGCCATGGGGGTGCAAAAACTCTCTCTAACGGGATAGCTATCCTTAATCTGTAAATAGAGCTGTGATATGTCAGTTGACATCAACTGGAATGAGTGAACTGCGCACAAACATAACCAAAAAATCTTGTTTTCTCTGAAAGAAGGTGAGTAGTATAGCTACGGTATCCGTCACGTAAACCCCCCCACTGCGCATGCGCGATGACGTCATTTGTGGGCGTGCGCATGCGTGAGTTTATGCAAATGAGTGGGCGTGGCCTTTTATGCAAATGAGGTCATTGGGTGCATTGGGTATATTCAAGATGGCGGCTTGTTTTTTCTAGGTTAGGGGTGGTCGTATTCAAGATGGCGGCCAATTGCACTTGTTTGACCCTTCATTTGCATATTTTCAAGATGGCGGCCTGTTTTTTCTAGGTTAGGGGTGGTCGGATTCAAGATGGCGGCCTGTTTTTGTAGGTCAAGGACACTTGCACTTGTTTCGCGCCTCATTTGCCTATTTTCAAGATGGCGGCCTGTTTTTTCTAGGTTAGGGGTGGTCGGATTCAAGATGGCGGCCTGTTTTTGTAGGGTGCGGTCAATTGCACTTGTTTTCACGGTCCTCATTTGCATATTTTCAAGATGGCGGCCTGTTTTTTCTAGGTTAGGGGTGGTCGGATTCAAGATGGCGGCCTGTTTTTGTAGGTCAAGGTCACTTGCACTTGTTTCGCGCCTCATTTGCCTATTTTCAAGATGGCGGCCTGTTTTTTCTAGGTTAGGGGTGGTCGGATTCAAGATGGCGGCCTGTTTTTTTTTGTAGGTCAAGGTCAATTGCACTTGTTTCGCTCGTCCTCATTTGCATATTTTCAAGATGGCGGCTTGTTTGTGTGTGTGATGGGTTTTCCCGAGTAGAATATGCAAATGAGGTGAAGGTTCATTGGTGTTGATTATTCAAGATGGCGGCTAGTTTTTCTAGGTTAGGGGTGGTCGGTTTCAAGATGGCGGCTTGTTAGGGTTCATTGGTGTTGATTCAAGATGGCGGTTAGTTTTTCTAGGTTAGGGGTGGTCGGTTTCAAGATGGCGGCTAGTTTTTGTAGGGTGGGGGTGGTCGTATTCAAGATGGCGATTTTTTCAGTGCATGGTGGGTTCAAAATGGCGGCCAGTTTTTGTGTCTCAGTGCATGGTGGGAGGTGGATAGAAAAACGTATAAAAGGAGTCCATTTTTAGGGAAAGGGGTGTATTCAATCTGACTTACCTGACCTGACCTGTCTCCCTGCCTGCCTGCCTGCCTGCATCCCTGCCTTGCTTGCCTGCCTGCATTCTGCCTGTATGGAATGCATGTACTGACTTGGTTCTGGGTTTTTTCCATCACGGTTGTGCGCAGGTGTATGACGTCACTTCCGGTCTGCGTGAATCGGGTGTGACCTGGGACTATGGGATGCATGTACTCACTTGGTTCTGGGTATTTGTCATCACCGGGAGGTCACGTGATCAGTTCAAGGTCATATCCATTTTTTATCGATATGTCAACCCCACACCCAGTCCATTAGATGCTCCTTCACCTAAGCTTCACTTTGATACCTCACTCGACATGTGGTGTGAGTGAGTGCAAGAATGTATTCATCCGCGGTGATGCAGTCATGTCTGGCGGTGATTCGGTCTCGGGAAAAAGCTTCCTTGCCCAATGCCTACGGACTTTACCGAAGATACACGGACTTTAACGAAAAGACACGGACGTACACGAAAAGACGCGAAGGTGAACGCCATTGTGGGAAACCTCCCACAGACAGGTCAGTACATGCATTTCTATGTTGTTCACGCATAATAAAAGGATTGATCTGTAATCTGTGTTGTTGTTGTTGCTCCCTTTTTTTGGACTAACCCATCAGAATAGTACGTATCACGGACTATACCCGTAGAGCTACATCTGGTCTATAAAACACGTCCCTCTGGATCCCACACCTTCATTTCTACAGAGCCATGGCGGAGACCCAGCCCCATGCGACTCGCATTTTACAGTATGCCACCGTGGTGAATTCATTCACGGGTTACCGAGCAGTGGTCCGGTCCATGTTTGCAGATGGCGACGACAACGAGGGACGACGCCAGATCCTGAACGAGTTCACAGAAGCTGTCCTCCACAGAGTGCACTCGATGGAGAGGCGTGCCATCACTCACCACTACTGGACTATGACAGCCATCCTTGATGCTCGGGCTGTGGACCACGAGCGCTCACGCCGCAACCAGCACCGGCTGGTTGGCCTCATACTAGTCTGTGCCCTATTCACCCTGGCGCTGTGGTATTGACACTATAAATACCAGGGTCAGACAGAGTGTGTGTCATTCACCGTTCGACATTTGGACCAAGCATGTCATCCGTCCTACGAGCCATCCTCCCCCTTACACCTTACCAGGTGGGATTATACGTTTATGATGCTAAAGTGACCCTGGTGGAAGATAGTGGCGGGGATTGGAGGGCGTCCCCTGAGACTTTATCGAATACGGTGACACTACAGCGTGATGGCTGGACTAAGTTTAAACGGGTGTTGAGCGGAGAGTTAGACGGACACCTGATTCACCTGGACAAGGCCATCTACGTATACCATACTGCGCTCTACCCACGGGTGGGTCGCTACCAAGAGCCGGCGCGAAGTTTCCTCTTAACACCCTCTCTGTGGTCAGCCTTGGAGAAAATAGGCCCTCTGGTGGACCAGTTATTTACACCGGACGACCGATCACCCCACCAATTGGCATGGGCTCATGCTATCGAACACGCACTAGATGAACCTAATGAAAAAAAAGCGGATGGAGAAAATACTATATGTATAGAATGCGCAGAGGCTGGAATGACAGGGTCACCTCATGAAGCCACCCACACACACATGACGGGCCAGAACGATGAAGAAGAAGAAAAAATCCGTGATGAAGCCGCGGGGCCAATGGCTGAACCCCATGAACAACTACATGAACCCGACGACGATGCCATTGATTACCCCGCTAGACTCAGTCAGCCCAATGACATGACCACCTGATCCTTTGATCTCACGGGGTTCTCCCTATAAATACGAGAGACAGTGAAATCTGGTACCATTCACGTACTGACCATGACGGAGCATATAGTACTGGCGTATTTCAGCTTGACCCCCGAGGTTTTCCTGCACGTGTATGCGGATAAGGTCGATATCATGGAGGAGGTGGTGGGAGACACGGACCCTACACAACCGTGCCCGGCTCACATTCGTCTGTCCCGGGAGGGCTGGACCAAATTCAAACGGGTGTTGTCTGGTGAACTGGACGGCGACCTCATCCACTTGTGTCACGATGTGTACATCCGACGCGGCCCTTTCTTTGCTCAATTGGCTCGGCTAGATGGAGGTACAGTGCATTTTACCCTTCACCCTGATCTATGGTCTGCATTGGAAGATGCCGTGGTGGATGTGGATGAAGTGCTTATCAAGCGGTCATCAGACGAGTTGGACTGGTCATTGACCATGGCCACTGTGGAAGTCCACGAAGAAAATCAGAAAGAAACTCAGGCCCAAGATATACCCGTTATAAATAAACGATAGAGCCAGGGTCCATCATCATTTGTCACCATGAAGAGCTGGGAGAAGGTGTTGGATAACTTATGCTACAGTCCCGACAGTCCGGCGGCCTATAGTGCATTGTCGGCTCTCTATCGAGCGGCCAAACCCCAGGGGGTACAACGTGCCCAAGTCCGAGATTGGTTAAGAAGACAAGACACCTATACCTTACATCGATCTGTCCGTCGCCATTTTCTACGGAACCAGGTCATCGTGGGAGGAATAGATGCCCAGTGGCAAGCGGATTTGGTGGATATGAGCGCCTTTGCCAAACACAACGATGGGAATCGGTATATCTTGACGTGCATCGATATCCTATCCAAGTATGCGTGGGTGGTACCCATCCGGACGAAAACGGGGGCGAATCTCATAGCGGCGTTCAAAGACATCTTCCAGACCGGGCGCAAACCTTTGTATTTGCAAACCGACGAAGGCACGGAATTCCTCAACAGACCGTTCCAACAGTTTCTGAAAGCCCAGAAGGTGTTTTCTTCCATACGTACAACGAGACCAAGGCTTCCGTGGTGGAAAGGTTCAACAGGACATTCAAAGGCCGTATGTATAAATATTTCACCTATAAGAATACAAGGCGGTACATCGATGTTCTCCCGAAACTTATGAGTGGTTACAATCGAACCTATCACCGGAGTATAGAGAGAGCCCCCATTACCGTCACCCAACGCAATGAAGCCCAAGTCCGGCGTGTCTTGTACCCCATACAATCGCAACGAGCACCGAAGGAGATGTTCAAGGTCGGGGACCCTGTACGGATCAGTAAAGTCAAGGGCAAGTTCGAGAAAAGTTACTTGCCTAACTGGAGCGATGAGCACTTCCTGATTAAACGGCGCCTACCCCGACAGCGGCGAGTCTATGAACTGGAAGATCTCCAAGGGGAAACGTTGCTGGGGACGTTTTACGACACGGAATTACAGCCTGTTGTAAAAACACAGCAAGACTCCTACACGGTGGAGCAGATTTTGAAAACGGAACGTCGACGTGGCAAACTGTTTCATTTCGTGAAATGGCAAGGCTGGCCCAGTTCCTTCAATTCCTGGGTGGCGGCCAACCAGGTGAAACGACTATAAAACCAGACACCACTGCCGTCCTCCTTCATTCCACATCCGACCACAGTGCTATGGACCAACAGCAGCTGCCTCTGAAGACAGCGTCTCGCAAAACGCGCAAAGCGCAAGTGGTCTTTGGGGTGCTATTGCTAACCCTGCTGAGTGTGTTGTACGGAGGTGTGTTTTACGACGTAGCCTATGTCAGTACGTTACTTAACCAACTGAGAACACCAGCCATCAGTGAAACGGGTCTACAGAGAGCACCAGTCGTATCGAGCCCAGTCACCACCACCACCACACCCCGCGTACAAGCCACGTCGAGCTCTACACTTACACCAAGTACACCTACTACGTCTCAAGACCCACCGGATTTCATCCCTCACAGTGAACCGACAACGACGACGACCACCCACGTTGTACCCACCCCCAGCACCATCTCTGAACGTGAACAGACAACGACGACCGACGTTGTACCCGCCACCACTCCAGTTCACTCGTACGAAATTTACAAGAGCGTGTTACCACGACAACGGATACACCTCAAACCATGGACCCTCGGTGGCAGCATCCCTTCACCTGCGTCATCGCAGGACCGACGGGCTCCGGCAAAACGCACTTCGTCAGGAAGCTCCTTCAACACGCCGACAGCATGATCACTCCATCCATTGCCCGAGTCATGTGGTGTTACGGAGAATGGCAGGAAGCGTATGCAGCAATGCCCCACATCACGTTCGTGGAAGGCCTACCCAACCTGGCCGATTTGGAACCCGACACCTTGGTGGTTGTGGATGATCTCATGGCGGAGACGGATGCACGGGTGACCCAACTCTTTACAAAAGGCAGCCATCATCGACGGCTCAGCATCATCTACATTGTGCAGAATCTGTTCAGTAAAAACAAAGAACATCGGAATATCAGCTTAAATGCCCACTACCTGGTGGTCTTCAAAAACCCGAGAGATACCACTCAACTGCTGCACCTGGCGAGACAGATGTTTCCCGGCCGCACACCGTTTGCGTTGGAAGCCTTCAAAGATGCCACAACCCCTCAGCACGGGTATATGCTCTTCGACCTCAAGCAAGCCACTCCCGACCACCTTCGACTACGGACCGGCATCTTTCCCGGAGAGACCCACCACGTGTACATGCAAAAATAATGTAAACACACCCACAGTGGCGCCTCCAGCTGGGGTTTGTGTGTTTGATGATGGGGAATAATAAAAAGAATGAATACCACAGCAGGGTTGACTTTGTCTGTGAGGTGGATAAAAAGGGCAGCGTTGTGGGTTCTAGCATTAGTTGTACAGGATGTCTGCGCGAGTACGGAAGCACGCTCCCACGCTCCGTGTATTGAAGACGGCCCCACCCGAGTTAGTCCGAACCATTGTACGCGGTGCGGACCCTGACCTTGTACGCTGTCTGTGCGAGATCGGGTACAACCTGTTAAAAGGCAACGTACCACTGACTCCGGCTCAGAAGACCAAGTTGGCCAAGCATAAGACAGGTCTCCGAACCCTAGTCCACAAGCGGGTCCCTCAAACACAAAAGAAAAAGGTGTTACAGAAAGGCGGCTTTCTCGGGGCCATCTTAGCACCGTTGGCCGCTTCCGTGTTGGGTCCAGTATTGGGTGGACTCTTCGGCCGACAATGAACCACACGAAAAAAATGGTCCTCGTCGAACCACGGTTCCTGCAAAACCTCCAATCACCCTACCCTGTCCCACCTACGGTGAAGACCATAAACAGCCTCGATGGAGAGATGCAACAGATCTTACAGAGACCGGGGTTAAGCGACAGTGAGAAAGTACAACGGTACAATGAGACGCTTCAACGGTACATGACGTTCATGGACCAATACAAAACCCGGTCTACCCCAGCAACAGCACCACCACCACCACCACCACCACATGACAGACCGCTGACATCAGCACCGCTCCAACAGCCGGGTCAGGTAGCCTCCACAGCCCCACAGTGGGTGGAAGACGAAGTGCTGAAGAGTGTACCTGCCTCGTTCAAGAAACAAGCTGGCCTGGTATTACAACGGATGAAACAGAATCCTAACATGACTTGGAATGATAAAGGCGAACTCCTGGTACAGAATCAGGTGGTCCCGGCACCCACATGACGGATTTAGTGAATGATCTGATGCGTCAACGCAGATCGCACACCGATCCTCGAGGATGGAAGGTCTTCGCTCAAGGCTTGAAAGACATGCATGTACCACAGGAATTGGTGGGAAACCCCCACCGCTGGGCCTTTATGCAGCAAACCCAGCAATCACCGAGTGGCCCACTACCTTCTTGGGAAGCCGAATGGGAACCGGAGTCACCCCCCAAAACACCACCACAACGGGCACTTTCTTTTCGCGCCTATAAAAAAGCACCCTTGATCAAGACACCCCACATCTCCAGAGCCGTGACACGTAGAAAGTCACCGCGACGAACACGACGCCGCACACAACCGCCCAAGGCCTGGAAGACCTATTAAAACCAACAGCAGCAGCAGGACAGCTCAGTCGCCATGTTTTACCTGACCCTACCCAGTAACAGTTCGCTGGATGTGTTTCCTGATAACACCGTGGCCAAGTACGTCACCCAGTTACCGCAACCGTTACATTTACCTGGCCGGTGGGAATGTGCCCTCGTGGATATCCAATACCCTTACTCGTGGTACAACG
>JAVTVY010031292.1:0-12442 GCA_036873755.1 Hanleya hanleyi
CCGTTTGCTCAGTCTATAATGGTCGACAGATATTCTTTGTTTTAAACGAGCTTTAGCAGATTGAACTATCGCAGTCTGTGATACATGCTTATTATTAAAAATCATTTCGTTTCGAGAACACCAGACAGTGAATAATAGCAAATTAACTAAATATATTAACACAGAGTTTTGCTCCTTTGACACTTTCGGATTAAACATTTTGTACAACAAGTGTTCATTCGTGAATGACGGAAAAAAGTGACAGTATGTCAAAAAATAAGTTTGGAATTCTGAAAGCACATTCCGTGTCATCTGACAATTGACAAACAAATGTTCTCTTGTTTCCGTATTGGTACAAAATACACATAGATTTGTGGAACTTATATTTCTCATGAACAATATATCTCTAACAGGTAAAATATCATGACAAAGTTTGAAAGAGAAGTTAATCAAGTTATGATCCATAAACGAATGGAACATTCTCCCCCAAATATCCCTCCAAGGCAAGTTAGGCAAGCGTTTCACAATTCTAGGTTCTTCCACTACAGAGTTTAAAAACATACGATATACATATTTACTGGACTGAACATGTGAATTGGACTGCATAATTCCTACATATTCTTTCCATGCCGACAACACAAATTTATAAAATCGGGGCATGTTCTCCGAATGAGGTATCGTATTGGAGGCAAAGTCCGGTCTTTCTTTACGAAGTGACAGGCCTAGCCAGTATATAGTAAAATATGTCCAGTCAGCATTTGAACCATCAATTAATTTTAACACATGCATCACAGCAAAAGTTTTCAACTTAGCAACTAAGCATTGTAAATTTACCCCGCCTTCAAGAAAATGATTGAATAAGACATTTCTACGAATACCCTCAGGCTTTCCATTCCACATAAATTTGAAAGTCAATCGATTACACTTGTTCACAAATGCGTTAGAAACAAAAGTTGATTGCAACATAAACCAAATACCGGCTAAAGCTACACAGTTGACAAACAGGGCCCTTCCCCTAAGGGTAAGATCTCTATATTTCGAAAAATCAAGGACCTTTTCTAGTTTTGACAGTCTCAACTGGCTATTTAACTCGTCACAGTTTTCCCCAAAATATACTCCACATATCTTAGCCGAGCTGACAACACTTAAACCAGGCGGGAGGCCGGATCCATCACCCTTTCCAATAGGCAAAACAGTACTTTTAACAATACTCAATTTTGCCCCCGAAGCATCTTCAAAACGATGTGACAAGTTAACAACACCACCAACAGATTTTTTGTCTGATACAATAGCTGTCGTGTCATCAGCAAAGGCAGAAATCTTAGTCGCTCTTTTACATCCTGACAGCTTAATACCGCTTATATTGCTACTAGTTCTCACTGAAGATACAAATGGTTCCAACGTCATGACATATAACAAAGGCGATATCGCGCAGCCTTGTCTTACACCACGTGACAATGTGAATGATTCAGTTAGAAATCCATTTACAATTATATTACTGGATATTCCCGAATACAACAGGCGTATCCACTTACAAAAACTAGGGCCGAAGCCATACTGCTGTAAGCAGCGAAACATAAACTCCCAGTCAACTCTGTCAAAGGCTTTTTCTTGATCAAGATTAATAAAATATGCATGTAAGTCATTTTGTACAACATAGTCATAAGCATTACGTAATAAGTGAATATTATCAAAAATGTTTCTACCAGGTATCCCGCACGTCTGGTCTTGATTTACAATATGTGTAATGACCATTTTTAATCTATTGCACAAGGATTTCGACACAATTTTGTAGTCTACGTTTAATAAACTAATGGGTCTCCAGTTCTTAATGTGTTCAGAGTTCGTTGGGTCTTTACACAATAAAGTAATAAGACCAGTGCGTTGAGTTTTACATAGCAAACCGTTGTCAAAACAATTATTTACAATCATCACAAATGTCTGGCCAATAACAGGCCAAAACTGTAAATAAAATTCGGCCGGCAGACCATCACTTCCTGGCGATTTGTGCGCAGGCATACATTTTAGAGCATCATAACATTCCTGCTCCGTTAAATCCCCCTCGCATAATTGGCTAAGTTCGTCTGATAACGAAGGTAAATCACACAAAAATTCATCTTGAGCTGACTTGTCAGTTTCCTGAGCCGTATACAATTGTTGATAAAAAATTTTAACACATTCAGATATAGAACTTTGATCATTATGTAAAACATTATTATCTCGCTCGTGGCACAGTAACTTTCTAATTAATTTCTTTTTTCCTCGGGCTTTCTCTCTTCTAAAAAAATAACTAGTTGGCTTTTCAGCCTGTTCTAAATGTACAGCTTTTGACCGTATCACAGCCCCTCTCATACTTTCCTTCTGTAATGCATTAATGGATGATTTCACAATAGCAATTCTGTCTTTATTCACAACCGGATTAATTTGAAGTGACTGCAATTCTAACTGCAGGTCGTGTAGCTTCTGACGTTTAGCTTTTGCCTTTTGACACGAAATATTTCTAATAACTTGCTT
The DNA here is from genome assembly GCA_036873755.1 of Hanleya hanleyi. Classification (NCBI taxonomy): domain Eukaryota; kingdom Metazoa; phylum Mollusca; class Polyplacophora; order Lepidopleurida; family Hanleyidae; genus Hanleya; species Hanleya hanleyi. Next base: position 2,494 of record JAVTVY010031292.1, read on the forward strand.
CACATTCGATTTAAAAAGGTCCCACTTATCAGACAATTGCATATTATTATCAGACTCAAAAACATCTTTAAAAACATTTTCAACACTTTTCTTAATTTCATCGTCAGACAGGTGTGAAACATTACATTTCCAAAACCCAGGGCCCATACATATAACATCATCAAATTTGACATCCATATATACACACGAATGGTCAGAAAAGGAAACATGATTTACATCAGACACGATGACACTTTCTTCCATAACGTTACTAACATAAAAACGATCAAGCCTGGTGGCTATTCCCCCACGTGACCATGTATATATCTTCTTATTGGGGTGTTTCGTTCGAAAAATATCTTTTACATCATGGGTGATTTTCAAGGTTTGCATTTCTTCTTTCCATCAGAACCTCTGTTACAATTACCACCAGTTTTATCAAGATCAAGGTTTTCCACAAAATTAAAATCGCCCCCCAGTATAATTGGATCACTACCGGCTAAAATATAATCAAGATCTTTAATAAACGTTTTACGTTCAGAAATGTTATTCGGACAATAAACACAGATCAGTTTTACATCAATATCGTGTATCTTTACTGATATCAATATATATCTACCATAAGGGCATCTCTTTACATAATTAATACTACAAGGTACCGAATATCTAATAATTATGCCGACACCACAGGAATTATTTGTGCCAAAGGCCCATTTGCAATCACCTGGTATATTTAAGTGAGAAGCATCATTGTTCTTCACAAAATGCGTTTCCTGAACAAACAGAATGTCAATGTTATTTTGGAAAACAAAATCACGTAATTGACCTTGCTTGTCAGTATCCAATAAACCATTCGTGTTTAGTGTCCCGACTCTAAACATAGCACTAGCCATTACAATAAAAAGAAAGCTGGGGAATAGATCCATTGTGAAGTTTTAAATAAACACAGTTCATTGTTTCCGTTCACGTTTCTTTAGTTTTCTCAACAACCCGGCCTGTTTTCTGTACTCAATTAGACTGGTATTGTCTGGTGAGCGCGGTGTTGGTGTCATTATTTCTTTTTTTCTTTTGAAATGAAAAAATAATTTATTCACCGGAATATATACAAATCATTGAGACCGTGAGAATCCAATGTTAATAAAATATAGAATATCACAGAAAGATATGGATCTCATACAGTGTCCAGTACACAGATGAAACGAACCGCTTACATTAAAGACATTTCAATAGACATATTATATTATAGCAAAGGTATTACTTTTGAGTCCCGAACTGTACACAGGGCATTATTTTTACACCAAACTCTCTTGAAGACAGACTCTTCCATTCTGTAGTGATCTACATATATACGTGATTTCACACAAACTCTACACGCTTAAAACTAAAGTGTTGAAACTCACTCGTAAAGTGTTGAAATAACCCTTTAAGTGTGTCCACAGGGACAACACTTAAAGAGCAGTCCCTGTGGACACACTTAAAGGGTTATTTCAACACTCTACGAGTAAGTTTCAACACTTTAGTTTTAAGCGTGTAATAGCCTTAATTATACAATTATGATCTCTATTTTCACCCTGAAATACGATTTCATTCCGGGCACACCAAATACAGAAATGAAATACATTAATCAGGTACACATACATTGCTGTTTCGTCTTTTCCCATCTGCACATCAAATAATTTGTGTAATAGATGTTGCTCATTTAAGGTAGGGAAAAATTGCCCATATAACAAACAGCTTCGATTAAAATACAAGAACACTTTTTTAACAATTTGACATTCAATGAATAAGTGGTTCCTCGTTTCCGAACCGGGACAAAAAACACATACATCATTCGTACATACATTTCTTCTCAGTAGCCGTTCCTTCAGCGGAAGGATATCATGTACTAACTTATATGAGAAGTTGACAATGTTATTGTCACAAAAATCATGAAACACTCTACCCCAAATAACCGACCAAGGCAGTGATGGTGAGGCTAACATGACCCTAGGCAACTCGGCAATCCTATTTAAAAATACAGTATAAATGAACTTGCTATTATACATTCTGACAGGAAGGACCTGTCCGACGTAAAATTCTCTCCAAGCGTTTATCGCAAATCTATAATATCCAGAAGGGTTCATTGCATGCGGAATGCCAGGTCTTGCGAACTCTGGACACACATTACGTAAAGAAATGCCTAACCAATAAATAGCAAAGTATTTCCAGTCTGCATTTGTACCATAAATCAACTTTAGCAAATGTTTGACAGCGAAAGACTTCAGCTTACATTCGACGTTCTGAATATTCAACCCACCTTTGTCAAACCTATTGTACAAAACATTTCTCTTGATATTCTCAGGCTTTGCATTCCACAAAAATTTAAACACATTCTGTACACATTGGACTACACATTGTTTCGATAACAAAGTTGACTGCACTGTATACCACAATACCGCCAGGGCAACAGTGTTTATTAAAATACCTTTTCCCCTTAACGTTAAATATCTTCCCGACCAACATGTTACATTCTTCTTCACTTTATTTAGAACATGATTACTGTTTAAGTCCGTGCTGTTCTCGCCAATGAATACCCCACATATTTTAGCATTATCTACCATTTTAAAACCCGGAACAGGGAGATTATCCCTTTTCCATTTCCCAATGGGCAAAGCTGAGCTCTTATCGACATTAAGTCGGGCTCCGGAGGCTTCCTCAAATTTATCACCAAGTTTAACTACCTGTCGTACAGATTCCTCGTCTGTGACAACTACTGTCTCGTCATCCGCAAAAGCAGTTACCTTTACTTCAAAATTCGTACCAGGAATCTTGACACCCTGGATTGACTCACAGTTTCTGACAGCAGCAATAAGGGGTTCTAGAGTTGAAACATATAACAAAGGAGAAATGGAACACCCCTATCTAACACCTCTACTTAGTACAAAGCTATCGGTCAGATGACCATTAACCAATACACGACTCGATATATCAGTGTATAGCAGTTTTACCCATTTGCAGAAATCAGGACCAAACTTATATTTTCCAAGACATTTGAACAAAAAGGACCAATCAACTCGGTCAAAGGCTTTCTCTTGGTCTAAGTTCAAAAAACAAGCCGCCATATCCTTTTGTTCTACATAATCATACGTATTTCTCAACAAATGAAGGTTATCCAAAATAGATCTCCCAGGAATACCACAAGTTTGGTTCCGATGTACAATATTTTCAATTACTTTCTTGAGGCGATTACATAATGCCTTTGAAACGATCTTGTAATCAACATTAAGTAAATTAATTGGGCGCCAGTTCTTTATATCTTCACCATTGTTAGGATCTTTACATAATAAAGTAATGAGCCCCGATCTTTGACTTGGACTCAAACATCCTTCATTGAAACAAATATTTACAACATGTGTATACGTGTCACCAATAATTGACCAGTATCTCATATAGAACTCACCCGGTAAACCATCTTCACCTGGTGACTTATTATTCGTCATATCTTTCAGTGCACAATACAGCTCATCTTTCGTCATACCTCCCTCACACACATCACTATCAGCTTCATCTAGAGAAGGTAAAAATGATAAAAACTGATCTTGTACATATGTATCGGTTTCCTGACTCGTATACAATTCAGTGTAATATTGCCGAACACAACCAGATATTTCACTTTGTCGCACATGGTATACCGAAACATCACTGTGACATTTTAGATTTTTAATCATTTTCTTTTTACCTCTGCCACTCTCTCGCCTAAGGAAGTATTTAGTCGGTTTTTCACTCTCTTGAAAATGTACCGCCTTAGCCCTAATCACAGACCCCCTTTTTGACTCAGTCTGTAAGGCGTTTATTGTGCATTTAACATCTTTTATCTTATCGGGTGTAGTCGAGAAATGGGAGGAGTTTAAAGAAAAGTCTAAGCAGGAAATTCGCCAATTTTCGATCGGGAAAGCCAGGTCCTCGAAGAAAAAACTTCTTGATCTAAAGAATGTGTGATGGTTACCCGAGAATAACTCCCTCGGACACTGGCGTGTGTATATCTATTGTGCAGGCCGGGTCAGCTGCCCTTTATGACGTCAAATGCACAGTCGACTCTGTGCTATTTTGGTACGTTCTATTTTTAAATGAACAGGTTTCCTCGACAGTAACGTTTTTGTAGGCCAGTCGTACAGAATTATTTGTTTCGGTCGAAATTCCATTTTTATCCCATTTTCAAACAATACAAAAGGATTAGTTATTACTCAATGTATCATATATTAACTCGCAACCGTCTTTTAGTTAAATAATTTGCGATTATGTAAAATTATTGCTGTTTCAAAAGTAACTTCTTTTAACAAGCTACGTCATTGTAATGTTGCAAATCGAACTTGCAGTAGAATATCTGGTAGTATGACACAACGGGAACTTGACCCCGCCTCGGGCTGGTCATCATCGGCTACGGATGTAGGCGCTTCGATGGTCTCATCGTTCGCAGATTTCATATCTACATAGTATATAGCCCGACATTGAGGGCATAATAGTCCCTCAGTGTTGACTTCAAAGTCAATCCTGCGTTTTACCCACTCTAACTGTGAACCAGATATTTTTGCTGGTCTTGCCTGGACGCGTATTCTTGTGACAACACTCACACTTCGACATGTTGAATGGTGCATTACTGTTTATAGTGAGAACTATAATGATTCTTAAATATAACGAAAACAGTTCAGGAAAATACACATGAAGTTTCCCTCGTTTTTGATACATGGAAAGTATTGCTGACCCATGAAACTAAACCCATTCAGTTACGGTGACTTGGACATGTTATGAGTGTGCTGCAATAAGGGTCGAGTTGTAGTAGTGAATGCAAAAATGTGTATACACAGTTATATCTATATTTTATTAACTAAATATCACTGAAGATTATTTCACATAACATCAATTAATCCAAATGTTAAATATTATGAAGAAAGAATAAGAAAATAGGAAGAAAATTTTTCTGATCCAAATGTGAATCGAACTCCTAGCTCGAAAACCTGGTCCCCACACTGTTTTTAAAGCGAGCAGCCTAACAACTGGACTACGACGACGTCTACTTGAAAAGCATTTTTTACTTGCTCAGATAACGTTTCTGGTAGAATACAAGCCAAGCATTTGCACAATTTTCAATTTTGATGAAATATGACACCTCAAACCAGAATGATATTTCAGTCGATTGTAACACTAACCATTGTGATAATAAATACACACAAATTGTTTTGGTTTGAGGTGTCATATTTTATATATGAAGGGAAATCCCTTCAGAAAATGTCCCTAAAATGTCGAAAGAGCACATTCGACCGTTTTCAAACTTCAATAAATCCAGTTTAGAGCAATTGACAATCACCATTTTGCATGATATGAAACTCCGAGGGAGTTATTCTCGGGTAACCATCACACATTCTTTAGAGTTGAACAGGTTGAAATCTGACCCTGTTTTCAACCTGTTCAACTCTAAAGAATGTGTGATGGTTACCCGAGAATAACTCCCGCGGACGTGACGGTAGTGAACATGATTTTCGTTTGAAAGTGAAAAGGGTGAAAGTTATTGTTATGTGCTGTAAAAATGCTGAAGTTTCATATCATGCGAAATGGTAATTGTCAATTGCTCTAAACTGGATTTATTCAAGTTTGAAAACGGTCGAATGTGCTCTTTCGACATTTCAGGAACATTTTCTGAAGGGATTTCCCTTCATATATAAAATATGACACCTCAAACCAAAACAATTTGTGTGTATTTATTATCACAATAGTTAGTGTTACAATCGGTTGAAATATCATTCTGGTTTGAGGTGTCATATTTCATCAAAATTAAAAATTGTGCAAATGCTTCGCTTGTATTCTACCAGAAACGTTATGGGAGCAAGTAAAAATGCTTTTCAAGTAGACGTCGTCGTAGTCCAGTTGTTAGGCTGCTCGCTTTCAAAAACAGTATGGTGACCAGTTTGTTCAGCTATGAGTTCGATTCACAATTGGATCAGAAAAATTTTCTTATTCTTTCTTTCTAATATTTAACATTTGGATTTATTTATGTTATGTGAAACAATCTTCAGTGATATTCAGTTAATAAAATATAGATATAACTGTATACACATTTCTGCATTCACTGCTACAACTCGACCCTTATTGGAGTACACTCATAACATGTCCAAGTCACCGTAGCTGAATGGGTTTATTTTCATGGGTCAGCAATACTTCCCATGTATAAAAAATGAGGAAATCTTCATGTGTATTTTCCTGAACTGTTCTCGTTATATTTAAGAATCATTATAGTTCTCACAATGAACAGTAATGTACCATTCAACAAGTCGAAGTGTGAGTGTTGTCACAAGAATACGCGTTCAGGCCAGACCAGAAAAATATCTGGTTCACAGTTAGAGTGGGTAAAACGCAGGAGTGCAATGACCATCGAAGCGCCTACAGCCGTAGCCGATGATTTGTCATACTACCAGATATTCTACGGCAAGTTCGATTTGCAACATTACAATGACGTAGCTCGTTAAAAGAAGTTACTTTTGAAACCGCAATAATTTCACATAATCGCAAATTATTTAACTATATGACGGTTGCGAGTTAATATATGATACACTGAGTAATAACTAATCCTTTTGTGTTGTTTGAAAATGGGGTAAAAATAGAATGTCGACAGAAACGAATAATTCTGTACGACTGGCCTACAAAAACGTTACTGTCGAGGAAACCTGTTCATTTAAAAATAGAACGTACCAAAATAGCACAGAGTCGACTGTGCATTTGACGTCATAAAGGGCAGCTGACCCGGCCTGGACAATAGATATACACACGCCAGTGTCCGAGGGAGTTATTCTCGGGTAACCATCACACATTCTTTAGATCAAGAAGTTTTTTCTTCGAGGACCTGGCTTTCCCGATCGAAAATTGGCGAATTTCCTGCTTAGACTTTTCTTTAAACTCCTCCCATTTCTCGACTACACCCGCAAAATTGCCATTATCGAAAATCTCAGTGTATAAATTTTCAATTCTGCCCTCAAAATTCGGATCATTTAAAACAGACACATTGCATTTCCAGTAGCCAGGTCCCCAAGATAAAACATCTATAAAAGTCATGTCGAAAAAGGCACAAGAATGATCCGAAAAAGCCACATGAATACCGAATTACACAATACATTTGATAAATAAAAACGATCAATTCTCGTAGCTATCTGACCTCATGACCATGTATATACTTTTTTATTGGGATACTTTTTCCTGAATATATCAGACAGGTCAAAGTCGTTCTTAATAGAATCCATTTCGACTTTCCCATCATTCCTAGAATTTGCATCACCACCATACTTATCTAGATCATTGTTAGACACAAAATTAAAATCTCCACCAAGGATAATAACATGATTCCCACCGATCAACTTATCAATATCACTTACAAATGCTTTCCGATCGCATGGGTTATTAGGAGCATAAATGCACACTAATTTTACAGCAGTGTTATTGATATCAACATTTATCACAATAAAGCGACCGCGAGGGCACCTCTGAACATTTTTAATATTGCAATCGACAGAGTATCTTATTACAATTCCCACTCCACAACTCTGCGTCGAGCCATAGGCCCAACGACATTCCCCGGGAATATTCAGCTTTACAGTGTCACTGTATTTTTCAAAATGAGTTTCTTGCAAAAACAAAATATCAATGTCATTGTCAAAAACGAATTCTTTGACTTGAGCTTTTTTCACGTCGTCCCGAAGACCGTTCACGTTCAAAGTTGCTACACGCACGTTATCACAAGCTGTCATTGCAGTGAGAAATAATAGAACATAGATATACATTGTTATTTTGTGAAAGGGCCAACGAAACAATACACTGGGAAAAGCACAATTGTTCATTGTTCATTTTTTCTTAGCATGCCTTTTCTTGACTCTCCTAGCCAACAATGCTCTTTGTCTGTGTTCAAGCAAAGACAAGTTGTCTATTTCTGCTGGCACCGAGGTCATAGTTTCTTGTGAAAGTTCTGTTTCTTGTGAAACTTCCATCGATTGTTCGTCTTGTTCAATTACATCTTTGTCTACTTCAGAACTGTGAGAATCGATCCTCGTTTGGCAAGTTGGCTAGTCTCCCCGTCGGACCCAGATTTGCCAGGCAAAAGTTTCTCAGCCTGTTCGACTGAGGGCACATCACCAGCTAATTTTGGCTTTTTCACCAGCGATTTAGCCGGAGACATGGCATCGCCAGATACACCACCCCCATCCACATGTACGTCAGCATTTGTCAGCATCTCAACTCCAAGATCAGCTGACTGTGTACTCTCGTTATCAAAATCCTCTTCGTTGTCACTTTCTTTATCACCTGCAACTGATTCTGCATCAATAGGAATCTCACTGTCGTCTTCCTCCATTTGCCCTTCATCACTGTCACCACGATCACTCTCACTTGAATTACCCAAACATCTATCTCACCTTCTAAATCAGATCCAGAAACCACATTCTTTTCCGGCCGAGGTCCTACATTTTTCACTCTAGTCGCGTAAGACCACACTCGCGCACAACATTCAGTTGAATTGTGTGACGGAGAACCACAAACACGACATTTTTCGGGGCAGTGAATTCCATCATGGGGGCTTTTATGAGGGGAAAAAACCATCACAATTTATACACCATTCATGGGCCTTGTGTCGACTCTGTCCACATTTTCGACATTCCTGAACTTGTCCGGGATAAGTGAACATGACCACATCGTTATTAAAATCGATGAAGTTCGGCACATACCTTTGTTTGTGACACTTGAATCGGTATATCCGTATACCCGTCCGAGCATTGGTAAAATCCGACTCGGACAAAAGTGGCTTCTTTACACCCAAACACTCTCCGTACGGTCTTAAAGCCTGGGAAATAGTTTCGTCCAACATCTCGTCCGGGGCCCAATGTGCTGTGACATTAAGATACGATGAACTCGTCGGAGTAATATGCCACTCCACATCGCCAATGTAGAAATCCTCTCTCATAAGTAGAGCATTGTGCGCCCCTTCAGTACTCACTTTGGCATAAAAACACCTTTTGAAAAAGTTCTTCTGTAGACACTGTAATTCCTTCTTGATATCAATCGTACTGGCAAGAATAGGTCGTAAATCTCGATGATATGCATTGGAAAACGCCGCTCTCCCAACTGAGCTATTCCGGCTGTTAAGCAAAGTATGTCAAATACGATAGCAGTACGATACCAACAGGGTTGCATAGATTACCGTCTTTAATATGGCAGTACATCGTATCTGTATTTAATACATTGCTTACATTGCATATTATTCAAACTGACAAATTGACAAAAGTGGTGTGAGGTAATAGGAACATCTACTCCCGAGACTATAAACATTCGAATTTGTTTCGGATGTTGAGACCATATCGCAAGGAATTCACTAAGCGATGTCGTCGGTGCTAACACCTGCCCAAGCACTCGAGGTGATGAAGACTGTGGTGGATCTCCACAGTTTCGTAGCAATGACCCCGGTCAAATTTCATAATACGATAGCCTGTCCGTGTTCTGCTACATCATAATTCTTCTTGCCTTCTTAATAGCTTATATCTATAATACCATCCTGTTCAGCATTATCAACGCTGCAAACGAGCATATACAGATCGAAGGCTGGCTTCGTTTACACGGTTATCGGGGCTATGGAGTAAAATTTGTCCTGCTTCAGGTATTCCCCTTGGGTGTGCCTGAAAATCAGGACTCATTTACGGAGAGAAAATCTGACAAAAAACGAGCAGGTTGACCCCCACTTTTCTCACATTTCTAAGTTGGTACCGGATCTGGGAACACGAGAAAAAAGTTTAATTGAAATCGCTCTTACAGATTTGTCTGGAAATTGAGCCGAATTTGACCATTTTTCGACATTTTAAGGGTTTTCTTGGAAAAATGAAGCATTTAAGGGTTTTCTAGGAAAAATGAAGCCAGCTAGGAGGGGAATGTTCGCGATTCATTTTTCTGTATCTTATCGGTG
>JAVTVY010031293.1:0-12636 GCA_036873755.1 Hanleya hanleyi
AAACACCCAAAGAAGGTGTAATTCTGTTGAAAAGGTGTAAATTAACACCACTGAAAAGTTTAGTTGTGGTCAAAAGGTGTAAATAAACACCCATGGGATGCTGGGTTCCCCCCAAAATATGCTTATAAATTTGTCTGGAAGGTGCAAATTTTATTCAGAGGGTGTGAATGAACACCCATGGAAGGTGTAATGTGAGCAAAAAAGGTGTAACTTAACACCTTTTCGAGAAGGTGTAAATTTACACCTTTCGGAGAGGGTGTTAATTCACACCCAAAAGGGTGTTAGCCCTGGGATAAGCCATTTACACCCCGTAGAGGTGTAATTTACACCTTCTGGGCTAAGTGTGTATATATACAACTTGTAGAAGTTTTGGTCCCTAAGACGACAAGGACTTGTGCGCGATCTTAGATATTATAACGCAAGGTCGTTTGTTGACTCGGGTGATGGTGTCTACATAACCCAGACAGATTCCAGTTCGGCTCCGAGATTTCTCGACAACGACGGAGTCCATGTCTGTTGAATATTAAGCCGATTTATTGTATATTTATTCCACCCAACTCAGGAATGATCGGCGGCATTCGGCAGACAGACCAACACAGCTTCATTAACATCGGACCATTTGTAAATGTCTTTCAAACTAGAGATGGTACATCTATCATCGAGACATGATAGTGAAGTAGTCTGCCTGTACACACCGACCATTCCTATAAAACAATTCTAGTATATTACAGGGGCAAGCGGACACATCAAATTCCCAGTACAGTTGTGACTTCCCGCTCGGCTATCTGTCTCATTTCTAAACATGCACATCAGATTCGAGATTACAAAGTACAGATTCAGTGCAATTATATAACCTTGCAGTATTAAAACCATATAGATTGAAATTATATAACTGCTTATGTTTTAAAAAACCCGACCTAAAAGGTCATGAATCGGAATCTCGGAGATAGCTTTATCAAAACAAACAGAACTTAAAATTAGAACACATCATAATACATCTAAAGTATGGCTTCTCGTTTGCATGCGACAAATTACTAGTACAATATAAAATTGGTTACTGAAAAGTCGAACTTTACCTAATTCTATGGTAGCTAAGAAATCCTATATTCCACACACTGTAAACAGTTATGTTTTCTACTACATGCACATTGTTAGCCCGAAATTTAATGTACGAGTAGTTGATCAGTGTTATCCGTTCCGGTTTGGTGTTTTACGTGCAAACACACAGAGAGTAAATATCCGTCTTTTCGTAGTTTCAGAAGATTTTTTAACAGCCGGTATATGATTTTTGTCCAACGCCTGTCCCCTCTGAAGATGTGTTCAGAGCTCGTCTGACAGAGATACATTCTGACCGCTTTCTGCAGGATGTGAATTTGACGAAGATTTGGGCCTTGTTTAGACCAACATAGTGTGAGCGCGATAAGTGATATGTTAGTTTGCCCGTTTACAAGTAGCGTCGTTCGTGATTTCAGTTTCTTTCAATTTCAGACCTGGTACTCTGGGGTAATCTCGGGTAGACCCTCCATGCCCCCAGTTTCCAAAATATTGGAAGTCCGTAATAAGTTTCTCACCCTATTCTTGCAACAGTATATATTCTTGCCCCTTATCTCGGAGCAGTGTTTAATAGCCCAAATGATGACTGTCGAAAGTAAATTTCCTGCCCCTCCTCTCCCAGTGTTTGAATAATTTTCCCGCAGCCACTGTCGCAATGTTTGAGTCCGAAGGAAAACATTGGTCCTGGTCGACAATGACGGTCGGCAATAAATTTCTTGTCCTCACTCTCGCAGTGTTTTAGTCGGAAGGAAAACCTTGGTCCTTGTTGACAATGACGGTCGACAATAAATTTCCCGCCACTTCTATCGCAGTGTTTGAATAAATTTTCCGCTACTACTCTCACAGTGTTTGAGTCCGAATAAAAACATTGGTCGTGGTCGACAATGACGGTCGAGAATAAATTTCTTGCCACAACTCTCGCAGTGTTTGAGTGCGAGTAGAAAACCTTGGTCCTGGTCGACAATGACGGTCGACAATACATTTCTTGCCCTCACTCTCGGTGTTTTAGTCCGAAGGAAAACTGGTTCTTGCCGCTACTCGCGCCGTACATCAGTCCGAAATAAAACATTGGTCCTGGCTGACAAGGACGGTCGACAATAAATTTCCCGCCCTTACTCTCAGTGTTTGAGTCCGAACAGAAAACATTGGGCGTGGATGACAATGACGGTCGACAATAAATGTCTTGTCCCTACTCTCACAGTGTTTTAGTTGAAAGGAAAACCTAGGTTCTGGTTGATAATGACGGTCGACAATAAATTTCCCGTCACTTCTCTTGCAGTGTTTGAATAAATTTCTCGCCACTACTCTCGCAGTGTTTGAGTCCGTATCCGCATTGCTGATAGTGAACTCGATGGGCCCTGTTTCATTGATGCTAGAGAGGGGAGATGCTCCACACATAATCCTTGTTCGGCACTGGTCTGCGTGGGCGGAAAGGTCCACAAATCAAATTCACTGTTATTAAAAGGGCAGGACTCGGCGTGAATGAAAGAAATCTTTAAGGAAAGATATCCTGGGTCTTCGATGTGCGTCGTCGCTGGGTCGGTCGTCGACTGGTGCGTGGTCTCGGTGGTGCAGATCTTTTACTCCCTACGGTGCGTTATGCATCTTTGGCTCGACGTTTCAGTGCTTCTCGGACGGGGACACCGCTGAATGTATCTCCCAGGGCTTGCACCCCAATTCGAACCACTTGTTTTCCGACCGCTTTTACCCCTCGCGTCACCAGGGGCAGGAACGTTTTGACGATGCTCCCGAGAATGTTCTCCAGCCCATGACCTCGTTAGATGCGTGCACCCGCAAAGACAGGAATGCCACCTCCGGCCTGTTGGGTGTTATAGTCCATATAGCTGTGTGTATCACACTCGTAAGGTACCTTCATTACACAAAGTTGGAAGAACGTGCTTGACCACCACTTTCCCAATCTCGAATGCCAGAGGTTGTCCGGTGTCATCCCTTATATCGATGGTGATGGTACTGATGTCAGTTTGTCGCACCGGTAGATAGAGTACGTGGTTAAAGCCCTGTGTGATCTGATCTCCGTAGTCCCCTTGCACTGGACAGACGCAGAGCAGAGTCCATACAAACCAGCCTTAATATCCAGCATGGTCTTCCCCCGGAGCCGACCGGGCCCGACATAGTTATCCGTCTCCAGTGCACACAGCTCCTTCAACGTCTTGCTGAAACGTACGGTTACATTGGTCTGGATAATGATCATGAACTTGTGGTTCCACTCGTGGTACTCCATCTGGATCATGTTCGCAAACGGAAAGATATTGATTCCTCCAGGGGTCGAGCTCTTGACGAGGTTACGCAACGCCTGGATGAACATTTTGGGTGTATGGTACTGGGCTTCGGGAAGAGTGAAGTTATAGGTGTTGCCTTCGTATACGACTTCGTACTACACCGTATCATGTTGCACGTTGTACCACGTGTACGGGTACTGGATATCCACTAGGCCACAGTCCCAACATCCGGGGAGATGTAAGGGATGTGGCAGCTACGTGACATAATGGGCCAAGCTGTTGTTGAGAAACACCGCAGCCGAGCTATTACTGGGTAGTGTGAGGTAAAACATCACGACTGAACTTTCTTGCTGCCGCTGTTGGTTTTAATAGTGTTCCCAGGCCTTGGGGGCTTGTTCCAGGCGCCGTGATCATCGCGGTGACTTGCTACGTGTCATAGATCTTGATGGACGTAGTTTCAGGGGTGCTGTTGGAGAGGGGTAAACAGAAGGTGCCTGCCGTTGTGGTCTTTTGGGTGGTGACTCCGGTTCCCACTTGGCTTCTCAAGTCCGTAGGTGTCGACTCTGTCGTTGTGATTTGCGGGGTGCACGTATCGGCGATTGCTGTTCTATGTCACGCTGTATCCAGACCCAATGCTGGGGATTCCCCATCAATTCTTTTGGCACATGCATGTCTTTCAAGCCTTGAGCAAACACCCTCCATCCTTGAGGATCCGTGCGCGACCTACGTTGAAGCATCAAGTAATTTACTAAATCCGTCATGTGGGTTTCGTTGACCACTTGGTTCTGTCCCAGTAGTTCGCTATTATCATTCCAGGTTATGTTCGGATTGTCTTTCACTCGCCGTAATACCAGGCAAGCTTGTTTCTTGAACGACGCTGGTACACTCTTCAGGACTTTGTCTGCAACCCATTGTGGGGCTGTGGGTGGTACACCTGGTAATGGCGGCTGTGAGACAAGTGATGTTGGCGGTACCGGTTGTGCTACTTGTGTGACTTCCACCCATAATCCTTGTTCGGCACTGGTCTGCGTGGGCGGGAAGGTCCACAAATCAAATTCACTGTTATTAAAAGGGCAGGACTCGGCGTGAATGAAAGAAATCTTTAAGGAAAGATATCCTGGGTCTTCGATGTGCGTCGTCGCTGGGTCGGTCGTCGACTGGTGCGTGGTCTCGGTGGTGCAGATCTTTTACTCCCTACGGTGCGTTATGCATCTTTGGCTCGACGTTTCAGTGCTTCTCGGACGGGGACACCGCTGAATGTATCTCCCAGGGCTTGCACCCCAATTCGAACCACTTGTTTTCCGACCGCTTTTACCCCTCGCGTCACCAGGGGCAGGAACGTTTTGACGATGCTCCCGAGAATGTTCTCCAGCCCATGACCTCGTTAGATGCGTGCACCCGCAAAGACAGGAATGCCACCTCCGGCCTGTTGGGTGTTATAGTCCATATAGCTGTGTGTATCACATTCGTAAGGTACCTTCATTACACAAAGTTGGAAGAACGTGCTTGACCACCACTTTCCCAATCTCGAATGCCAGAGGTTGTCCGGTGTCATCCCTTATATCGATGGTGATGGTACTGATGTCAGTTTGTCGCACCGGTAGATAGAGTACGTGGTTAAAGCCCTGTGTGCTCTGATCTCCGTAGTCCCCTTGTACTGGACAGACGCAGAGCAGAGTCCATACAAGCCAGCCTTAAGATCCAGCATGGTCTTCCCCCGGAGCCGACCGGGCCCGACATAGTTATCCGTCTCCAGTGCACACAGCTCCTTCAACGTCTTGCTGAAACGTACGGTTACATTGGTCTGGATAATGATCATGAACTTGTGGTTCCACTCGTGGTACTCCATCTGGATCATGTTCGCAAACGGAAAGATATTGATTCCTCCAGGGGTCGAGCTCTTGACGAGGTTACGCAACGCCTGGATGAACATTTTGGGTGTATGGTACTGGCCTTCGGGAAGAGTGAAGTTATAGGTGTTGCCTTCGTATACGACTTCGTACTACACCGTATCATGTTGCACGTTGTACCACGTGTACGGGTACTGGATATCCACTAGGCCACAGTCCCAACATCCGGGGAGATGTAAGGGATGTGGCAGCTACGTGACATAATGGGCCAAGCTGTTGTTGAGAAACACCGCAGCCGAGCTATTACTGGGTAGTGTGAGGTAAAACATCACGACTGAACTTTCTTGCTGCCGCTGTTGGTTTTAATAGTGTTCCCAGGCCTTGGGGGCTTGTTCCAGGCGCCGTGATCATCGCGGTGACTTGCTACGTGTCATAGATCTTGATGGACGTAGTTTCAGGGGTGCTGTTGGAGAGGGGTAAACAGAAGGTGCCTGCCGTTGTGGTCTTTTGGGTGGTGACTCCGGTTCCCACTTGGCTTCTCAAGTCCGTAGGTGTCGACTCTGTCGTTGTGATTTGCGGGGTGCACGTATCGGCGATTGCTGTTCTATGTCACGCTGTATCCAGACCCAATGCTGGGGATTCCCCATCAATTCTTTTGGCACATGCATGTCTTTCAAGCCTTGAGCAAACACCCTCCATCCTTGAGGATCCGTGCGCGACCTACGTTGAAGCATCAAGTAATTTACTAAATCCGTCATGTGGGTTTCGTTGACCACTTGGTTCTGTCCCAGTAGTTCGCTATTATCATTCCAGGTTATGTTCGGATTGTCTTTCACTCGCCGTAATACCAGGCAAGCTTGTTTCTTGAACGACGCTGGTACACTCTTCAGGACTTTGTCTGCAACCCATTGTGGGGCTGTGGGTGGTACACCTGGTAATGGCGGCTGTGAGACAAGTGATGTTGGCGGTACCGGTTGTGCTACTTGTGTGACTTACACCGGGCTTGGATCAGGGCCTTGTATTGTCACATAAACGTGATGTACCGTTGGAGCGTCTGATTGTACTGTTGTACTTTTTCACTCTCGCTTAACCCCGGTCGTTGTAGAATCTGTTGCATCTCGTGATCGAGGGTGTTGAAGCAGGCGTGGGTTCACCAGAGCCATTTTTTCGTGTGGGTTATTGTCGACCGAAGGTTTCCCCCAATATTAGTCCCAACACGGGAGCGGACAACGGCGCTAACATGGCTCCGAGAAACCCGTCTTTCTGTAAGATCTTTTTCTTCTGTGTTTGGGAGACTCGCTTCTGGACCAGGATCCGGAGACCTGTCTTATGCTTGGCCAAGTTCGCTTTCTGATCCGGAGTCAGCGGCACGTTCCCGTTTCACATATTGAATCCAATCTCACACAGACAGCACAGGGTCTGTGCCACGTACAATAGTCCGAACCAACTCGGGTGGGGCCGTCTCCAGTACCAGGTGCGTCGGAGCGTGCTCCCGTACTCGCACCGACATCCTGTTCAACTAACGCTGGAACCCCCAACCCTACCCTTTTTATTAGTGGATTACAGAAACAACATAAACAAGAATGGTGTGTTTTGAAATTTGTATTATCCCCATCATCACATACACATCCCAGCTGGGGGCATCACTGTGGGTGTGTTTACATTATTTTTTGCTTGTACACGTGGTGGGTCTCTCCGGGAAAGATACCGGTCCGTAATCGAAGGTGGTCGTGAGTGGCTTGCTTCAGGTCGAAGAGTATATACCCATGTTGAGGGGTTGTCGCACCTTCAAAGGCTTCCAATGGGTACATCTGTCTCACCAGATGCCGCAGTTGCGTGGTATCTCACCAGGTAGAGGGCATTTAAGCTGATGTTCCGATCTTCTTTTTTTCACTGAACAGATTCTGCACAATGTAGATGATGCTGAGCAGCCGATGATGACTGCCTTTGGTAAAGATCTGAGTGACATCCGTCTCCGCCATGAGATCATCAACCACCACCAAAGCGTCCGGTTCCAAATCGGCCACGTTGGGTGGCCCTTCCACGAACGTCATGTGGGGCTTTGCTGCATACGACGCTTGCCATTCTCCGTAACACCACGCGACCGCGTTTCTGAACGACGTGCTTCTTACCTGAGCCCGTCGGCCCCACAATGAGGCAGGTGAAGGGGTGTTGCCATCGGGGATTCATGGTTGGAAGAGTATCCGCTGTCGTGGTAACCCGTTCTTGTAAATTTGGTACGAGTGAACCGGGGTGGTCGGTGCGTCGAGCTTTGGTACCGTTGTCGACGGCCATTCATTGCGGGTGGTTGTAGAGGGTGCTGCAATACTTGGTGTAGGGCTCGATGTTGACCTGGATTGTATACGTGGTGTGGTAGTGATCGCTGATTGAGGTTTGACTGGTGAAGGGGATGTCCGTAGACTTGTTTGACTGGCACTCATGGCTGATTTGGAACGAGTAGAGTGCTGAGATAGGCTACGTCGTAAAACACACCTCCGTACAAAACGCTCAGCAGGGTTAGCAATGTCACTACGATGCCCATTTGTGTTTTGCCCCTTTTTGGAAGGCGCTGTGTTCAGAGACGGTTGCACTGTGTTCATGGTCGGGCGTGGAATGAAAGTTGACGACGGTGGTGTCTGGTTTTATAATTGTTTCACCTTGTTGGCCGCGATCCAGGAAATGAAGGAACTTGGCCAGCCTTGCCATTTCACGAAATGCATCGTCTTGCCACCGTGTTGCTCGGTTTTCAGGATGCGTTCCACAGTGTAGTAGTCTTGCTTTGTTTTTACCACGGGCTGTGACTCTTGCTCGTAAAACGTCCCTTGTAACGGTTCCCCATAGACTCGGCGTTTAACCAGGAAGTGCTCATCGCTCCAGTTGGGAAGGTAACTCTTCTCTAACTTGCCCTTGACTTTACTGATCCGTACAGGGTCCCCGACCTTGAACACCTTCTTGGGTCGTCGTTGCAATTGCATGTGGTACAAGATACGACGACGTTGCGTTTGGTAACGGTAATGGGGGCTCTCTGTATACTCCGGTGATAGGCTCGATTGTAATCACGCAAAAGTTTCGGGAGAACATCGATGTACCGTCGTGTATTCTTAACCGTAAAGTGCTTGTACACGCGGCCTTTGAATGTCCTGTTGAACCTTTCGACGACCGAAGCTGTGGTCTCGTTGTAGGTGTGGTTGATCATTTGCTCATTGGATTCTGCCGCCGCTTCACTCAGGGCACGAGCCCAGCCCATCAGAACAGCTGTCCGATGTAAACAGCTGGTCCACAGTAGGCACCACTTTCTCCAGGGCTGTTCAACGATCAGGGTCTAGGGTGAAGCCTCGTGTGAGGTCCTGGTAACGTCCTAGACGTGTGAAGAATGGTCCACTGTGTACGTAGATAGCATTATCTATGTGGATGAGGTTCCCGTGGATCTCAATGCTCAACACCTGTTTAAATCTGATGCAGCCATCACGATGTAGGGTAACCGTATTCGATATGGTCTCAGTGCGCGACCAGCAAACATCTCCACGGTCTTCCACGATAGTCGTGTAACCGCACCTGGGGTGTAAGGGGAAAGATGATTCGTAGAATTCGTGATATGGTTGACCAAATGACGAACGATGAATGACGCACACTCTGACTGTCCCGTGTATTTATACCCATCAATTGCGTCATAACGTCGTTCTGAACGTCACAGGAAGTGACCCGGATGTGACCTTTGACCTGCATGTGGCGTCATCCGTACATTCACACTGGGGTCTTATATGTAGGAGGAGATCACTGGGTCGTCCCGTGACCGGACATGACGTCACCGGAAGTGACCTTCACTTGACCTTTGACCCGGATGTGACCTTTGACCCACATGTGACGTCATCCGTGACATCAGCACCTCAGGACCCACATTTGGGACCCACACTTTTGCTAAGGAATTTCACAGCTTCCTACTACTGGGTATATTGGATTCCGATTGTCCATCCGTCAGTCCGTCTGTGTGTCAGTGCATCCATCTGTTCGCCAATCTGAAATTCGTTTCCGGGCAATAACTTGATAACCGGAAAGAGCGGATTCTTCTCAAATTTGGTATGTATATACCATGCCATGAGGTGTCGCCTGGGATTGTATTTCGACAACTTCCGCCAATAGGTGGCCCCACCTAGTGGTAAAATCCTGTATGCATTCTCAGCAATAACTTGAGAACCTTTCCTCGGATTCTTCTCAAATTTGATTTGTATATACCAAGCCACGAGATGTTGCTTGGGCTGGACTGTTTAAATATATTTCTTTTCTTGGTCTCAAGTACGGTTCTGCATGACAGACACACATCCTTTCATACACACACAAAGTGATTTTTCACAAAGTGATTATATAATATCTGATTTAAAATATTTGAACAAACAAACAACAAAACATTACTATATACACATACAGGAATAACAGTTATATACAAAATAATGTCGCATCAGATCATTGATATGAATTTAGATTTGAAACTCTGTACTGAAGAGGCACTTCAGCTGGTAAGGAATTCCAAAGAGATGGTCCAGAATATGAAAGACTCTTTTTGAAAAGCTCTGAATGTGGGAACGGGATTATCAGCTTATCTTTTTTACTTGATGATCTTAGAGTTCTTTCCTGTGGAACAGTTACAGAGAAAAGCTGTCTCATGTAATTTGAGTACATTGCAAAAAGTGGTTACATGTTTAACGTTTCATTTTGAGATGGGTAACATGTGAGATGCTTCATAATGCTACATGTTTCACCCTGTTTCCCCATGAAAACATGTCTCAAAGACGTGAGAATACAGCTATTAGAGGGTTGTGACATGTTTCAATCGCGTTGCTGTTTCACTATAATGACCCGAATAGCTGTTTGAAACTTCAAAGCCGAAACACGTACAACCGAGTCGCAAAAGCGACATGTCTCAAGGAACACAGTATAAAAGGCGGATATTATGTTGTCTGGTGCATGGAAGCACTGGCTTCCAAAAATTTATCTCTGGTCTTTACCGATCGTGAATATATGTGTCGGTATTGGGAATAAACAGACCGACCAATTTAACTGAATTACTTGCATCGTGATATAGCTCTTCCAGGCCTAGGGTATTTGGCTGTTTGAGGCCTGCCAAGGCCTGGGAAGAGACGCCTCCTCCCCACTAAATATTTGTTCACTACTTGATTCTAAAAGCCCCCAAAATATCTTGGGGTCCGCTCTGCTAGAAAGTGCAAAAATAAAAAAAACTCAAGCCTTGAACACTTCGCAGTTACGTCATATTCGAAATATGACTTTTTGGTCGATTTTTCGGTCAGATTTTCCATTTTGTTTATTTGTGCCAGGTTCTCCGAAGTAAACTACATAGTACATTAGGAAAGAAATGTCTGATGTGAAATAAAATAGCTCATGCACTCTTTTATCCACAAAAGAAAATCTCGAAGAAAACGGTAAAACACCACTTTTTTTGGTACCCCACATGATCGCCACTTTAAATTTGCCAATGATTCATACCCAAAAATACACAGCAGTGTCGCTATAAAAAAGAGTGACATTGATGGGGCATCATTGAGGGCTCGCGTTGGAAGAAACAACAACTGTGTTCTTTGTGTGACCAGAGCTACATCCAGTATTTTAAATGTGTGTAGCGCATCAGGATATTTTCTGGACAATACGATTGCTCTGTATACGATTACATCCTTGCGCAGGATTCGGCCATTGTATGACACAAATAACACCAACCCATGCAGGCATCTTCACATTTCAAGTTAAATACTACACTAATGATTCGTCATTTACCTTGACCTATTGAATAGAGTAAATTGATAAAAACTAGGAAGCGCACGTGATGTCATATAGCCAATCAACATAGGAGCTTGCCAACACAGTGCAGCGAGGATTTTCTTTGATGTCAACCTGTGACATTTCCAAATATGGCAAGTGGTGGTTGTATTGATGGTAATTCCTTTCGAATAGTCAATCAAAATTGAATTTTAAAGATGTCATACATTGCACTCCTCCTAATATGGATCACGGAATATTTATAGAGCTATGACATCATCAAACTAATATTCTGATCAGATATTGTGTTTATATGTTCAGCCAAGGCAACACGTGAGGTGTTCGACTTGGATATGCGAAGATGAAACCAGGAGGAGAGAGGGGATATTATTTTTTATCTTTATGAAAATATTGAATATTGTTGGTGTGTAAAACAATTTTTCTCCTTCCTTCCGGACTGTGACCACTGTTGCGACAACTCGAGACGAGTCCAGGACTCCGTTATCTTAATAATCATTTGCGATCCGTATTCCCTTTCCCGAAACGGAATGGAATTTCAACGACTCTCACTCGGAGATATTTACCGCGAGCAGATGAATGAATGTTAGAATCATTTTCAAGTTACAGACATTCATCTAAGTCAGCAAGTATGGTCAATATCTGTATGCAATATACTATCCCTGTTGAGAGCTGCTTCCTGTGTGCTGGATTAGGCTGTGTCATGTCAACAGACCAATGTGGCAACTCGAGTAAATTATTATTTTGGTTAATATCTGAATGTAAATGTACCATTTGGTGTAAATCTGTGATCTAGTTCACCAAAACATGAGCACATTATTGTCATGAACAATTTGCACGCCATGATAAATGGGTTCACATCAGGAATTATGATGTACCGAACATATATCTGTCTGGAATGATCACATTCATTGTTAACCTGAGGACTTGGACTTCCATCGAAGATAAGAGAATAAAAACTGATGCAAGCTGAATTTAATAAACGATTCGTGTATTTCTGTTTCTTTCACAGGCGATCTGGCGATCTGTTGAAACATGTAATGGGAGATAGACTATTTTGAATCACTTCCAAGTTTGAGACATGTTCGGACACGTTTCGGTTGCGACATGTCCCAACAGTTGGGACAAAGTCATGTTTGGGCTTAGACGTTTCATTTTGAAACATGCAGTCGGCCGTAACATGTTTCAGATTGAGAGATGTACATACAACACATGTTTCACTCTGCAGGATGTCACATGTTTCAAACGGACACATGTTTAACGACGATATGTGCATATTGAGACATCATTAACACATATGAGGATGACACGTGTTTCAAATTGAAACATGCAGCTGTTTCCAAATGAAATATGTACGTACTCACATGTCCCAAAAGTTGGGAAAAAATCATGTTTCATTTTCAGACGTTAAACAGGTCGCCAATTTTTACAGTGTACAGGCCATTTAAAGATTTGTAGACATTTAAAGCTTTGTTGAACATTTCTGAAAAGTTCAGCTGTAGGGGTGTCTTTTGATTTGTCTAGTATGAGTCGCGCAGCAGTTTTTTGAAGCTTGTATATTCTATTCATTAACTGGTTGGAACAGTTTCCCCAAATAGACAGACAGTAGTTAATGTGGGGCATTATGTAGCCACTGTAATAAAGTAATCGTGTGTTTTGGGGCATTAATTGCTTGTGCCTCCTCAGTACAGAGAGGAGCCTTGATATAG
>JAVTVY010031294.1:0-12512 GCA_036873755.1 Hanleya hanleyi
TTAACCCTGTATCTTTATTCTGATCTCGGGAAATAGTATACACTTATGTTGCAAGATTCTGATGGAGTTCAAAATAATTTAGGACAGCTTTACATTTAGTTTAGGCAAAGTCGGAAACCGATGGGATCCTGTATCGGAAACTGAACTATAACCAAACCAGTATAAAAAGCCAATTTCCACACCTGAGAAAATCTACCTGAAGGTCTTTTGAGTGAGCGAGTGAATATAATTTAACATCGCTTTCAACAATATTTCAGCTATATCACGACGAACCAACTAAGCACCACCCGGCACAGGAAGGTCTTTCGATCAAGGAACCTGTACTCTCGTTTATTCCCAAAATAATTATAAATGTTTAACCAAAGCCAACAACCAACATTTGTTGACATGCTTCTCTAAAACCTTCATCACCCCCATAGTGTCCAACATCATGAACAACCTTCAGTCTATCATTCAGACCCCTCACGGATGAATCATAGTCACGTTCCCATTAAACTAAATTTCAAACAATAGCATAATTTCCTGAACTGATCCAAGAGAAGGGAGAAAACAAAAACAGGAAATACATGGCATTAACTTAATTCAAAATGATTCAGGAAAGTCTGAGTACTGTTATCACACTGAGAACCCCATGGTATCGCCATGAATGTCGGCTCCATGACTGACAATGCCCCAAACTATCAACGGAGCAATAAAAATCAAGTATCGGACAGCCAAAATGTAGGCAATATATATATATCTGCATTAATCCAGAAAATCGACCCGGCGAGCGATTTTTTAGCCGACCAGTTGACAGCCGACACATTCGACTATCACGAACACCACGACAAATGCATGGCTTTAACTCAATTTAAAAGGATTGAGGCAAGTCTGGTTACTATTATCGCACTGACAACACCATGGTATCGCCATGAATGTGTGCCACATGACTGGCAATGCCCCAAAATATCAACCAAGCAATCAAAATCACGAACACCACGACATAAGTGGAACTATACAAATTAGGGACCAACCGTTCAAAAAATCTCTTGAAACACAAAGAAAAAATGTGTTTCCGTTTTATCGGGATGGGGAAAACGTTAGCAGAAAAAAAATCAACCGTTCTCAAATTAAATTGAGCCGCGAACAATCTGAGAATTTTTTACTATTAACCCAAAATTGTATACTCCACAGAAACTCCTCACAAACGCCAGTATCAACTTTACTTCAAAATTTTCTATCATACATTAACACTATCACACAGCAGAAATATCTCGCGAAAAGTCAATCCACACAGCGAAAATCTATCACACAAAAGTAACATCTGGAGCGACAATGGAGAAAGACCTCCTTAAAAATTCAAATTTTCCCATATACCAGCTCTGTACGATAAGACGGTGATAGCCCTCCAGGGCTCAAATCGCATTCAATGCAACTGAGTCAATTTATCCGGTTTTTACCAATCTATTGGTCAAGAACGTTCAACATGCCACTACTAATAACATACCGCGTTTATCACAAGACCATAATACTGTATACTGTATACTATATAAGTTCAATAACTGAATAGAGTAATACACTATTTCCAAGAAATGTTGGCTAATTCAGCTGGCTGTATACTAGAAATATATTTAATAGCGGATCGAAATGAACACATAAAGTCTCTCAAAGAGGCGAAACGATTAACTGCCACATTACACCGACCTATATATGTTGTCGACAATGCCATTTTTACCGCATTGGCCTTACTAATAACACAGGCCGCCCATCACAACCTGACTATAATACTGTATATACAGCGACGCCAAGTTTATTGAGTAAATGCGATCGATACACTATTTTCAAGAAATGTTGATTGAAAAATTCAGCTGGCTATATACCAGAAATATATTTAATAGCACAGACCGAATTGAACATTTTTAAAAGCACAGACCGAATTGGACATACTGATTTCCCAACAAAGAACCGCGAAACGATCAATTGCTATAATCACACAAACGTATGTGCTATCGATGGTGCCGAATTTATCGTGTAGGTCTTACTAATCGCACAGCGCGTCTATCACAGGGCAGCAATACTGTATATACGGCGACACCAAGTTTATTAAATGACTACGACCGACACGCTAATTTCTAGAATTGTCAGCCGGCCATATACCAGATAAATATTTGATAGCCCGGACTGAAATGAACAGTCTCCCAAGAAAGGCGAAACGAATATTCGCGACACCACAGAAGCCTGTGTGCAAATTTACTATCGCCTGAGCCAGCCAGCCGGGCAAAGAAAAACCCACTCTGAACCACATTCCTCAATCAGCAGCCCGCCGTGAAAGAATTCATACAGAATCGTCTACTAAAATAGCCTACATATGTCAGGATGGCCTTCTCCCGGTAAAACAATTCAATCTTCAATCTACCCGTGGACAGCTGACTAATACAACATGGGTTGGGGGTTCGCGAACAAAGGAAAAATGGCCGGCTTCTATACTGCGCTTGCTTACCGGGAAATTTTATCAATCTTTCAGGCATAAATTGGTTCTCAACCGTAAAAACAATTATTTGACTTCAGACGCCAGTTGTCGTAGAAAGGCGTGCCCCGCCTAGCAACACCTACTGCGATAGAGAGCTAAAATATCTCCCATTAAAATCCTCCCATCCGACCACTCGAATTCACGTGTTACCTCAATGAAAACCCTCCCTCGTCTGATCTATCTCAGTGCAAGCACCGTTCTAGCTTCGGGCCTAAACCGGTTTGGAGAAGTTATATTCGCAACCAGCAATCTCCTAGCATGTACGATTTATTTCGTCGTGACAGGGCTAGGCAGTTTGGAGCGTAAAGCTACCTCTGCAACACCGGACTCTCAAAATGCATAAATCACCATACAAAGCTAGATTCATAGCTGGTTGTAGAAGCTGCACCACCAAGATTCGTTCAACCCTATTGTCGAGGGCAATTCAGGAGGCAAAAACATTTTGGGAAAGGTATTGCGCCAACATTTATAAAGAAAACTCTGGCGTTGAATGTATGTGGATATTGAAAAACTCAAAATGTCTTACGGAAGAACTTGATGATAAAGGTCCCATACCGTAGAGACATGTATCCACATGAGATTTCTCGACTCTCTATACTACAATCTCTCACCAGGACCTTATTGACTAAGTTCATTAATAGTACATGTGTCAAAGAAAACTGATCGTAGATATATTAATGTCGGAAGCCATAACGCATTCTTTAGCACTACTACACACAAGAGATATCATTCATGGGATGTTTCTTTGTTTATAGAGTTGCTTGAATTTCTCATTAAAAATATCTATGTGAAATTTGGCAACACAATATGTCAGCAGCATATAGGTATTGCGTAGCGTGCAATGTCTATGGCGTTACGTTTCGTAATTCCTCTTAACCCTAGGGCTAGGGGCCGTATGAACCCATGTACTTCAAGATCCTCATGGTGCTCATATGAACAGTCACAATCAAAGCGTGACTGAGATACATCATTCTCTAGATGACTTTACAACGACTATTATGGATTAAGAATACTGATCAGCAATACGGATTTTATATTTTTGGAACATCATGATGTCTTGTCGGCATCATTGAAAACGGTTGACCGCTTCTCTCTTGCAGGAAACTAGCCTATGTTTATGTATACTATGGTTGTCTTTTCGAATTTGGTGCTATACTATTATATGGAATAGGGAATAGGTCTTTGGATTATGGACGCGGATATTCTTTAATGGACGACGGCTGAATTATGAATGGCGAACTAGACGCTTGTAATTAGGAAGTTAAATTGCTAAAGTGATTTTGTATAATAAATATGAATAGAATATACCGTTGTTACTTAATATTTATCAATTAAGATTTCATAACATACACACATTTCTTAATAAATCGCTTAGTTTACTGGCTGCTATTTTAACCGTATTTCTGAAAAATTGTCTGTTTCCAAATAAGTCCCGCAGTTCACATAATACTTTAAATAATCAAAGTTATACATTTGAAAGGTATTAGACATCAAGATCTTTGTATGTACCAGCATAAAGGTAGCTCTGCGGTTCATTTGATGACATCACAACACCTGATTTGCATTAGTTCGCTGAATATCAGATTTATAATCCAAATCCAATATCTCAGAAACCGTTGTAATATTTACCTGTGGTAAACGGCATCTTACTCCAACTTGTGAGAACGTTCTCCAAGATGCAATGGAGCCTGGGTTCCCCTTTAACAATACCCAAATCGTCAGAATGTCAACGTGAGTGTAAGATATTTTCAGTATAATAAATATGTAAAAGTAAGTTCAGTTACAATGTTTCAAATGGAATATCGGAATATCGATTGTCTTCAATCCATCCAGTAAAGGTGAACGCAGATCCTTGACGACGTTGCCTATATAGCTCTGGGTGCTGGAGAAGGATCGGGATATAAAATGATTGTCTTTTGATATTTTTGCATATAGTCATATTTGTGAGACAATTTATTAAAGGCACCTACCCGAAGGGCAAGGGCCTTTTAGGAATCGGCTCTGACTGTGTACAAATTTAGCTCAGCGCATGCCCCTTGTCAGTTAATTTCAGAGAAAACAAAGTAGAATTCACCCTTGATATCACCAGGTCAAAATTAGACTAGGTTATGCTATATTCCTTTATTTCAATTGAGCAACGTCAGACGATTATACATGTATTTTCTAGTAAGATTTTGTGAGTGCTTAAAAGGTCAGAATTGCTGGCCGTTTGAAAGCTGCCAGAAAGCGTTTTTTCTCATGCTTACGAAATTAGACCTGCGTAATTGATACACAGGGACTCAATGATACACGTCTGGTTTTGAGATCGGTAACCAGTGGCAAAATTCGGCTACAAACACAATTCCGTAAGTTGGCAATCGAAGGTATTCATTTCCTAGCAAAAATAAAAACTAAATATCGCGAACGGACCTACGTCCCTCACACTATGTGGTAATGGACATGATGTTATTAAATGAGCGTAAGAAATCGACTTCTTCGGTTATGAGTTCTACAAAAGTGGTACGAAGTTACGTGATGAGGAACGTCTCGATTACGAGATGATCAGATATGCACTTTATTTGCGGGAATTGCCGACCATTTCTAGAAATCCATCGCTGAAATGTTGGGGACATTTTCAACATAACAGAGTAGATAAAGAACAAGGGAACCCGAATGCAACTCTGTCTCAACATTCCATGATTGTCAAATTGCGCCATTTCATGATTTCGGCGAAGCTAAATACCGGAAAGTTTCAAGGAGTTTGGCTCGCTGGCGTTCACTATAAAATTTGGCTGCTATGACTAAATGACTGTAGAGCTAAATGTGTTGCACATACTACACGGATTGACTCTAGTATGGGAGAAGGAGCATTGCGACATCACGCCAATCAGTAAAGGACGGACTACGAATAGCTAATAGGGTGAAAGGGACACGAGAAGAAACATGAACATTACAAAAAAAATACGGATTATCAGCAGAGACTGACATTGCTCTGACTGCCAGATCCGATGACAATGCTTCCTCTGTATCCATGTCGTCGTTGTTGTAGCCGTTTTCATTTCGACCTGCTCCTGGCTCAGCAGATTTAAGGCCCAGTCTGGTAGTCTACAGACTGTAGTAGTAACATGCCGTTGTTCGTTAACATGTTCGCTGATAACCTGATAGAATTTATAATTCTGACACAGACCAACCATAAGGGGACTGAATGTTGCATTACGTCCTAGTTTAGTGTATCTTGATTATGAAAAATATGAGACATTGATAAATGTTCTGCATTCTATTATCATAATCTAAAATTTTGGTACTCAGGTACACGGATTAAGGAACGGTCTCCATTTATCGTTTTTCCTTCAATCGCGAATTTTCTTTGGTTTTCTCGAAGAAATCCCGATCCTATCGGGAATTCATCGAGAGAATGTCGAGAAAATGAAATGGAAAACCCCAAATCGTTTTCAAAATTCTCGATTGATTTTCTCGATATCGGTTTTTATTCGTTCTTTTTGACCCATCAAGAATCAATCGTTTTTTTTTCGATCGAGAGAATGTCGAGAAATTTTGATCGAGAAAGCGTCGAGAGAATATCGCGAAACCATCGAGAGGCGAATGAATACAATGACGTCATTATCAGGCTAACACCTGTTTACGCCGCTGTGCGTGATTGCGCTATAAAGTATAGGTCAGAATAAAACTGAACTATTGCCGGCGCTTTAGAATGAAAAACTAACGTATTTTGTCCGTTGTTATTTTTAAGAACTAAGTAGGAGATGAATATAGTTAGTATTGGTTAGTGTTAGTTTGCCAAATTATTCAACGTAAGCAGATCAGTTCGGATTAGCTTGAAGTTGAACATCCGACTTCCCCGTACGACCCATAGCAGTATTTACGGTAATACGGTAATTTAAACCACATGTTATCGCTGGCAGTTTATCTTTTATATTTATAGGAAATGATCAGAAATGAAATAATTTTTACGAATGTAAGTTACAACAGTAAGTCGTGTAGAAAGGACAAAGAGAGTTGAGTCTACAGTGTAAGTTCAATTTTGCCGACAATAAATGATTACTATCCGGACTTTTCTGATCTTCCGCGAAAGAATAATGCGTACTTCATACACATCATGAGAAATAAACACATACCGTTACATGATATTTGACGACGGAATGACTGGTCTATGGTTCAACGAACAATTTACGGCATTTGGACAAAAATGACCAACGTCAATAACTTAAATGGTCTTATATTGTATTGCTTTTAGCCCTGGGGCATAAATGTGCAAAAAAATTCTATCTATCTAAATGAAAAACTTCTGAGTAAATTGTGCGATTTGAAAAAAAAATTATTTCTTGAATGAACATATATGGTGTTATATAACACGAAAGCACCTTCTGTGTTACCGATGAAAGGCTATTTTATAATCTTTCTTTTTCATGAGTATACAATATGAATTCAATGTTTAGTGAGCTATATTTCTAGATTTTTTCAAATACCGGTATTAAGAAAAAATACCACTCTACCTGGGGATGGACAATGTAATTCCCTGAAAACTCGTAAATACAGTCAGAATGTACTTGTACAAAATTGCATCCGTCGTCATTCTTTATTCTCCCGTAGGCATATACTTACTTGCTAATACATAGAGGGAAGCTGCATGGGTTCTGGACTGACAGTTTCCGCTGTTATGTGTTGTTGTTGTCGTCGTCGTCCAAATAGCGATTTCTCTTTCTTCTTCAATCACAGTTGCCGTGTACGCTATCAGTGCAAACTGAATTGCCTGACTGACTCCTTCCTACACAACTACTTCAAGTTTTTGTCATACGAACACAATTTGGCTGGTTGAGACACAATAATTATAAACTGTACTGTAACGTTCTCGCTAAACTGACGACTTGGCAAAGATTCCCGCGGCTGAACGATGTAGCCTGGATCCCTAGCTTAGTTGTACAGGTAAGCAATGTGATAGTAAGTTAGGTTACCAGGATAGGCGAAGTCCATCGGTTTTTAATCGTTTTTTTTTTGTCCACTGGGAAAATTCTCTAAGGTTTCTCGACTGATTCTCGATATCGTTTTTCATTCGAGAAATTTCTCTCGAATAAAAACCGATCAAAATAACGAAAGAAAACCGACTTCGCGAATCATTCGAGTTTTCTGAAAAAAATTCTCTATTCCCTCTCACCTTTGAAAATCTCGATATCGAGAAAACAATACAGATTTCTCGACGAAAAACCGAACGATTTTTGGAGACGGTTCCTAACATTTTGGCAGAAGATGATATATACTGAGATATATCATAACGTATTATCCTGTTTGAGATAATATTTCAAGGTATCAAGTATGTGTGTCTATATGCCAAATCACACTACAAGATTTCCTGAATTGAAAACAATTCCGGGCGACATTCTAGAACTGCTTGAACTATATTTTCTCTTACGTATTCTCACATCTTAACGGGATGAATGCCATATGTAATAAGCCGTATATGTGCATTTCATTGCTTGCTGAGACAAATTGCTTTTCAGACAATAACTTGACAGTAATATTAGGTTGAAGCGTTTCTTTCAGTATAACTAGTTCTAGCTTGTTTGAACCGCATAAATTGGCAGTTATATCCCGTAACCAAGATTACTTGTATTAAACTTCACTATACAGATAAAATGTATAACTAAGTACACGTATACAAGCTAGTGGGATCACATAAGTTTTCCATGACACGTTTTACATTAGTGAAGGATAAAAGTCAGCACTTGTTATAATACTATATGCGTGTATGTACTATGTACTTGTATCGCATTCTTCAGAAATAGGCCTACACTTTCTTGTACAAATACAATAGACCTGTTCATTGCAATCTTGTATATGTATGCTAACTGTAGTTGGCTTTTCGAAGTTCACAACTTCTAGTTATCTGTCAAAAAGTGGTGCGCAATTAGCAACCATAGCAACGCTTATAGGTTGCTGGTACACTGAGGACGAAATCTGTGACCGTGATATAGGTGTAGTGGAAGTAAGAACTCTTGAAATAGCCGAAATTCGAAATGCGAAGACATTTAAGACGGGCATATTTTTGTTGCAAATGGAATCTAGAGATGTAGAGACTAAAATTGGACTGGATGGGGGAAGGATGAGTGTCGTATTTCGACGGGTCTCATCACTAGTTTTGGACATTCTATGGCATTGGTAACTGGCAGATCTTCATTCTACAGGCTTCAAACTACAATACACTGTCAGACGTGATGTATCGTAAAAGTTTAGGTTAAAATTGAATTTGACCGTCCCGTCTAAACCCCAAAATATCTGATCAATTTGACTCAATTTATCATAAGAAGAAACCAGAAGTGAAGTCAACTCGTCAGAGATCTGTCTTGGCTGATAGTGTATAACTTGCACCAGAGTATTCTCGTTATTTTCTGTTTACACTCTCTTAGTATAACACATATTCTAATGTTGCAAATTGTTCGAGTCCCAAGAGGGATTACAACCAGTGACTACCAGAGCAAGGCACCCAACCGCCGGCACTATATGTCGGCGAGATAAACTACTCGGCCAACGGATCTCCCCCAAAATATGAGGTAGCAGACTTGAAAGCGAACATAGTACACCAGTGATGACCGTAATGACACAGCTCCCATAGATGAATAAATAAGGAGATATTTTCTGTCATTAGATCGCCGACATATATTGTTGGCGGTTGGGTGCCTTGCTCTGGTGGTCACTGGCTCTAATCGCGCTATTCTAAGTCGACCAATTTTTAGCACTGGAATCTGTGCTATACTAAGATACTATATTATACTAGAATAACGAAAATTATTGTATACAATCAATTTATAAATGACAAAAATATCTCCTTATATCTGGTACGTTTCACCGGGCATGTATCATAGTTTGCATCAGTGAAACGAACATAATCCTGGCTTTTCCAAAATCTAACTAAATGAACCGTCGAAGTGTCTGTATACAAATCTCAATGCCCTCAAATTGAGTTTTCCGGGCCTTGTATATTCTGTTAACTATAGAAATGCCATGGTAGTGAATGATGAAATACTGATGTCGGGTTTCCGTTGATCCATAAACGTGTAAAGGACGAAATTCTAGATCTAATCCCTTCTGCATTGCTATAAAACCTGTACTTGACTGTAATATTTGCAATCCATTTCCATGAAGGCATAGATAGTCTGGCCAACTTTGCTTGCTGAATCGGGCAATTTATGAAAGGTTTGCCAGTACTTCGTCTTCTCTGATCACGAGATACACCTATTCACAATTTCAAAGGCCAAATTTCAAGATTTTACCTCTGGTATGTACAGTATACGTGATTCTATGTGAGATAAAGAAGATAATCATCTCCAACATTTTCAGCTCCCAAGATTTCACAGTTCAAGTCTACGTTTAGCTTCCAAATAAATTATTCAAAAAGCACATACACGCTCGACTCAGAAGAAATGATTAGATCATAGTTACATGTAGGTATGAAAGAAACAAAGATTTGTTGACTCCTCTCGAAGTAAATTACAATAACTCAGCCATTATCCGATAAACAACAACTTGTGTTGCTATTACACACAGTGTAGCGTTGATCATGTCACACGTAGGCTGTATTTTGTTTTAATCACAAGAGTCGATAAACACGTATGGTTTTATCATGTGTGAGAAGTGTGTGCAATAGAGAATCATCAATAACGTATCTAAGATTCAGTATACTGTTTGCTGCTCTCCAACTCTTTCTACAGTTTGAAAAACTAAGGGCATCTTGATGATTCCCACAGTTTCTGTGACCTTACGATATCCCCAAACGAAAGGTGATAATTCCCTGGTTAACAAGCTGTTACATGCCGTTTTGTGGATAAACCATATGCTCTGAGCAGACAATGGAAACCTGTAAATGAGACTAGTTCCCGGATATCTTTTTTGAAATACGTGTTGGGTATACATGTTACAAACAAGGAGTCTGAAAGTCCATTAAATGACTGATACATACTTTCGTGTAACACTCTTCTCCAATTTTTCTACACGATGCATACGTGTTGATTGACGGCTATATCCTTATATCTGTTCAGGTATAGTTTTGCGAGTTCTAAACCGGTTTGAACACGGGCATGAACATGAACTAATCGAAGGCATACTTATCAACGTCGACATAGTTTAAAATATGATACTCTGAGCTCTCCAAAAATGTGTAATATGCTGAACATATTTATCAAGAAATTCCCCATGTTCATATGTCAATACACAGGCAATTGTTAAACTATTTTTTTTTATCCGTACCATTTAACGATACGGCCGGAGAGGGATAACCACATATTTTAGGACGAAAATGTTCCGAAAGTTCTCAGCTGGTCAGATATTACTCTCGCAAACTTTTTGATAAGTTTGACCTGGCAGTGATCTATCAGTAATTCGCCTTACTCATGGTTTATTCTTTCTTAAATATATG
The DNA here is from genome assembly GCA_036873755.1 of Hanleya hanleyi. NCBI lineage: Eukaryota > Metazoa > Mollusca > Polyplacophora > Lepidopleurida > Hanleyidae > Hanleya > Hanleya hanleyi. The sequence continues at coordinate 10,917 of JAVTVY010031294.1, forward strand.
AGTGTTCCTAGATCTTTGGAGCTCATACTACTGTTCATGAGAATTGCATTTGATGGTATAATAACAGGTTAAAATACGGAGCCTTGGCAGAAAAAAAATCCGACTCAGTTGCCATTTTTCTAATCCTATGCAAAACTGTTAGTACATATTTTTCAGCAACATCTCAATATTCAAATCATTGCGTGGATGTATACTCAGTATAGTCTGATATACATAGTTTATTCCGATATCGCTTGCATCGTTCACTAAACAAAATTGTAGTGATATCACAAACCTGATTGTGATCTACCACAATATGATCGTTTTCATACAGAGATTTCTTCTGTACAGTTCCTCCTTGAAAGCGGTATAACTCTTTCCAAATTTCCGTAGATTTAGACCAGGGCCCTCTCAATATCTAACTGAGAAATAATGTTGCAACTGTTATGCTCATGTTTAGTGACAATTTTCCATGTATGGGTTGTATTATATATTTATCCCAGCTCGAGTTATACATCTGCTGAGTGAAGGTGGTTTTTTTTTAGTTTCTTGCGCATTCATAAATTGAGTGGGTTGCTTTTGATGGAATTTCTGTTTCATGTTTTATCTATGACCAGCAGATATGGATACCAGTTGATAACATACTAGAGACATGGAAATTGCTGTACTAAGAATGGACTCGAATGCATTAATATTTATACGTTTTGAAGGTCTTCTTCCCCCTCATCTTGTTCTCCTATCAACACAGTTCATAACATATGCTGCCAGTCACATAACGCAGTTTCAAAGCATACATTATTTCCGACGCTGTTGGGTTGATTAGTAAAAACTGCATCTACTATGGATGGTTGGGTGTTTTTCCTGGAACCCTTTGGGCCCTTCGCAAAATTTTTGAAACTAAACTTCTCAAATGCTTCTACCAAAGATAGTGCCACGGCACTGTAGCTCATCTGTCTGTAACTGGAGAAAGTAGCTGTGAGAAATTTTTACTAGAGAACTGCAATAGATGAGTTTGTAACTTGTGTTGTCCCCCTGAACACCAAATGATCCATGCAGTTATTTCCTGAGATTTCATGATAAAGTTTCATGGGAAATTCAAGATGCGGCCATATTGGATTTTCGAAGTGGACCAAAAAAGGTATCTGGCACAACTGGACCACAAGGGGAACCTGTGTATCAACATCCATGCAGTAATATCCTGAGAATTCACGATAACAAAATTTCATGGGGAAATCCAAGATGGCCACCTGGTGGCCATATTGGATTTTCGAATCGGACAAGAAAAGGTATTTTGCTCAACTTGACACCAAGGGGAGCCTGTGTATCAAATTTGAGAAAGATCAACGCAGTAGTTCCTGAGAAATTGTGATAACAAAGTTTCATGGGGAAATCCAAGATGGCCACCTGGTGGCCATATTGGATTTTTGAATCAGAGCAGAAAAGGTATCTTGCACAACTAGACCCCAAGGGGAACCTGTGTACCAAATTTGAGAAAGATCCATGCAGCAGTTCCTGAGAAATCGCAATAACAATGTTTCGTGGGGAAATCCAAGATGGCCACCTGGTGGCCATATTGGATTTTTCAATCAGACCACAAATGGTATCTTGCACAGTTAG
>JAVTVY010031295.1:0-12002 GCA_036873755.1 Hanleya hanleyi
ATTACTATCATGGCTATCAGTGAGTAAGTAAGTGTGAGTTATATCACGACGGTACCTAAATGTGCCAGGACACGAGAATGCCCACATTTTCTATGATCCGGCACACTGCTCAGCCCAGCCAGTACATCGGCCATTCACCCATCCATATTATTATAATGAATACCACCGTACCAATATCCTCTGTAATTCTTAAATCCCTCAAACAGAGACTTTTTTACTCCAGAGATAAATGTCTGATTACATCAACCATATTATATAGCCAAGAAAAAATTGATCCCGAAAAGGCGATGAGTTAGAGCCATCTCTCTTTTTGTGATTACCTTTAAAAATGCTGGCCTTCAGCTCTGAAAGAGTGATGATCAATGATTGTGTAAATTTAGATCATCACCTTTTAAGGGTATCATCAAAATATAATGTCACAATGTAAAGGTGATGGATCTTACTTATCACCATTTGAGGGTGATGGTCAGTTCTGATCACCATTAAATTATGATGGACTATCACTTTTTGTTCTGGCTGTGTAGGGTGTCCGTTTATATGATGTTCACTAGCACATTTTTGATGTCATCATTTTTTTGATGTCATCAAGACGTCATTTAACATATTATGAGTCCATGATCTCTTAATCCCCAATGTTTCTAATTACTGTAATATTTATACCTTTTTTTTTCTTCGATAGGATCGTTGGTTAACACCATGCGTCTCCAGTTAAGCATTAAGTTACCTTGTATCATTTTCCTTCTGAGACGTGTACTATCTCTTCCTGTCAGCTACATGTCTATAGAAAAGAATATATGGGTACAATAACTTTTGTGGATATTTGGTGTTCATGAATATAAATAAAACAGTCCAATAAATAATAAGTTACACGTAGAATACATTTAGAAACCTTCGAATATTGTACTTGAAAAAAGAGCATCTAATATGACATCGCATTTCAACCTTCATCCACTAATTTATGAACCGATAACAGAAGAAAAGATAACGATACGAAACGCCATTGACCTCGAATCCATTTGAATTTCGAAATCTGAAGTATGATTGGGTTATTGATTGACTGTTCTTTGTATCTGGCCACGCCCACCACCATATTAGGGGAATGACATACCTACTCAGAGAATACGTCACTCTTCTGATTGGCTCATCACTGGTTTGTAGATGAAATTTACATCTCGGATTTGAATGCTTTCGTTGGTCTGATCTATCAATCCAATTTGAAGTGTGAACAGAGAAGTCGACCTGTGTATGAAGATGGATGTTGGTAGGTTTGACTCGTCCTTAGTCTGTGGCTCCTCAAATGCTCACAGACAGCTGATCTGTGAAAAATGGTCTCAGACAGCTGATCTGTGTATGAAGATGGATGTTGGTAGGTTTGACTCGTCCTTATTCTGTGGTTCCCCAAATGGTCACAGACAGCTGCTCTGTGTATGAAGATGGATGTTGGTAGGTTTGACTCGTCCTTAGTCTGTGGCTCCCCAAATGGTCCCAGACAGCTGATCTGTGCATGAAGATGGATGTTGGTAGGTTTGACTCGTCTTTAGTCTGTGGTTCCCCAAATGGTCACAGACAGCTGATCTGTGTATGAAGATGGATGTTTGTAGGTTTGACTCGTCCTTAGTCTGTGGCTCCCCAAATGGTCACAGACAGCTGATCTGTGTATGAAGATGGATGTTGGTAGGTTTGATTCGTCCTTAGTCTGTGGATCCCCAAATGGTCACAGACAGCTGATCTGTCATAAAGAGATAGATCGTGAGGCGTATAAATTTCACGTCGTACACTGGTGGATTAGCTGTATGGGAACACTGTATGGAGAGATGTGGATGAAGCAACGGATATATAGTCAATGAAGATACTGCAGTAAGAGTTAGTTACATATATTCAAAGCAGGACAGTATAATTCTAAACCCATCACCTGCCACTCTTGCACTAGATCGGCTATATGCTCGGCACTGAACCGAGTCGACTGCATAACATCTTTAAAACAAACCAACCTGCCCTCTTCCTGCAAGGCTACTACACGTGCACCTCGATTACTCCCCAACCCGTTAATTTTTTGCAGTGCTTTTTCTGTAGCCCTTGACACATCAATGGGCCCTAAATCTGCCATGTCAACCAAAGTGGAATGATAAGAGCTACATGTATATGCGAACAAGCGAAACACAAGAATACCCAATCAAAATCCATTGATAGTAAGGCAGATGTGTGAAATAATTGTGCACTTTTTAATAAAAGTATGAAATTTGTTTCGTTTTTGGAGGGAGAGTCCGGCTTGACAATCCGTATCTGGCCACCATCTTGGATTTCAAAATGGTCGCCATCAAAAGTCACAAATCGGCACTTCCGAGACATACATGTATGAGGCCACTTTAAACGGTTATACCAAGATTTACCTACAAAAGGATTTCAAGATGGCGACCATTTTCTTTTTTAAAATGACTGCCAAGAATTTTGATTGTTATGGGACTTATGTGAACAAATACACAAACTTCTACTTCTGAGTGGCCTAAACATTTTTTTAGGTCTTTGGACACAGGTTTGTTGTGTACACGTGACACGTGTGGTTAAGTCTGTACATGAACAGCTACAATAAAGGCGCGGCTGAGATAATAATGCTACATCCTAGAATCCTCCTCGTTCTATAGTCTGAAAGTGAGGTTCCAAGAGAAGTTCTTCTGCAGACTGATATGGTTGTTTTCAGTCACCAGGCGTCAACCTTTCTCACCTTTCACATATACACATCCTGATACCTGCAATAGGTCATATCTTGGATATTTATCTACTCTACATTTGATTGTCTTGACATGTGGCATCTTGTATTCACATCCGTGATGCTTGCAATATAGGAAGTTATTGACGCTGACAGATGTAGAGAGCTGCGCATAGTTGAAATAAATTAGGCTTGTTGCATGTATAGACTCCCCAATAAGGGTGTTCTGTTCGAAATAGAATAGAATAATTTCCGAATAATTGAAATGCCTGCCATTCCAGTTTCGTGTTAGTTTTCCATAACAACTCATTGGAGAAACCTCTCTCGAACAACGGAGAAAAAGATAACCCCAAATGTGGCGGATCAGTATGGCAGGAACACTTCCCCCAGCACCTCACATTCAGACCCGAGAATACGATGAATTCTCGGACATAGCCTTGGTATCTCAACCGCGCTTTTATTGCAGCTGTTCATGTGGAGACAATGAAATATCCACACGGCCCCTAGCTATGGCTTAAGCGGAATTAGATACGCTAGCTCGGGAGCTGTGATGACAGATCAGCTAAAATAATTACTTTATCTGATGATAATAGATGAGCATCGTGGACGTCTGATGGAATGAATGTCTCTACATCGGGTAAACCTGGTAAAGGCAAGAATACCTAGAAAAACTAACCTGCAATTCCCGATGTAGTACGGCATATATTTACCAACTGAACAATACACCTACATATATTTGTCGACGGGCATGTACAGGGTACGGACCTCCGGGACTAACAATCCACCAGCAGAATCCTACCATATACAGGTAATAAATTGGAACGATATTCAACAGTTGGGAAAAATTGACTACGTCTGACGACTAAAAAGCAACCATTTGACTCCACAGAAAAGCTTTCCTGAGCACCTCACATTCAAACCAGAAAATACGGTGGATTCTCGGACGTAGCCTTAGTATCTAAGTATAATTCATATAACAGCATTAGGAGAAAAAATAAAACGATCATAAAATTCAAGCGCGAAAGGAAAATGCATTCTTCAGAGAAGTCATTTGGGGCTTGGACTTCGACACTTCGCGGCAGCATGACCTTTTTGAGTCCACTTGTTGAGTGTTGAGTGTCTACGAGTCCACTTGTTTTGAGTGTTAAAATCATACATGGACTTTCTCTAGATCTGTTTCTTTAATATGAACATTTGAGATTGATTCTGACCAAGGTTCCGATTTCATGTACCCTTTTGTCAACACGCGTTTGCGGTCTTCCTTATGTCCAGCGAGTCATCACTGTCTCCAAGAAAGGGTGTCTAATATGCCTCGACGAATCCAAAAAGCAAATCATTTTAATATGTAACACTACTTGAATTTTCCCTTTTATCTGCCCAATTTGCTTGTAGTTGTACGTGTATTTTAGCCAATTATTGTTATGATGCAGGAGTCTATAGCTGTTTAGGAGCTTTCTTGTTCAACTCGAGCAGGTTGTCAGAACAAAGGTTGGGAAAGTTGTGTTGTGGTTATGACAGATGTGTGTGCTCCATAATAATGTTGCACAGCGCGGAGCTGCGGTCACTGCATATTTTAAAGTTTTGAAGTTCGGTTGAGTTTCTCAAAAGCAAGCCATAAATAGTCCAGGAAATATCTGTTTGGAGGAAGTTGCAAGTATTCGTCTCGGTTTGGAATTTCTGCAGTAGTGATTCTTTTTACGAATGTACCGACATTGATATCTGACTTCAACACAGTATTTCCACCAACGAGGATGAAAAGAGGACTACGAGACACACAGTAATGATTCTGTGTCACTTTTGCTCAGGGCATACGAAGCAATGCGAATTTTGTCAAACCATATATAATGAGATCCTGCGCATTCATCGACAGGCCAGATTTTACAATTCATTTAGTCCACTAAAGATGTTAAGAGGCAGAGGCACTATGTTTACTGACAAAAGGATGAGCATTGTCCAACCTATGACCAGGAAGGTCAGATCATGGCATTTATTATTTGCAAACATCTGGGTAACGTCGCATGCCCGGCCCTCAAATTATGTGAGCCTTCTTGACCAGCGCCTAGCTACCCGGCGCAAAAAGGCAGCAGGACTTCTTGACAGGACACCAGAAATTTATGTACGGGCAGCAGGACGTCCTCTAAGGCCAACGGCACCACCGTCGCCTTTTTTCCATTGTGTTATATTGGCATTACTGAAAACTATCAGTATGACACAATTGCGGATGGCACAATGCTCATTGGCAAGCTGTTCAAATATGGTTTGGTTTATTAGAGTGTGATATTCATAGATTCTGCTTGTTGTTGAAATCCCGTGCCCGAATCAGCCACACAAATTATGCAAACTTCAGAGCTAGTACTTCAACCTGCAGTTTTATATGCCAGTACTTCAATCACACTTTTGGTGACCCGGCAGGCAGACTAGTCAACGCGAGAACCAGCCTCATCCCATTTCGATGCTTCAAACTGTGACACTTTGCCCATGGCATTATAAACAACCATCTCTACCATGCAACCAAGGTCGATCGTTAGAGGAATTGTGGTCAACAAATATAACATGGATTACTGATATAAGCTTATTCCGGAGTAACTGGTAATGAAACTCAGCATAACATTCCTTCAACGATGAAGCAATGGTGGCATAGTCAACTTACACACATGGTAAGACTAACTCATCACGTATCACCAACAATTTCACGAAAAATCTCGGCAACGAAACCTGTTCAATTTGATACATGTACTCGAGATCAGATATTTCTATATATTGACCAAGATATATTGTGTAAGTGTAAGTTTCAACATTTTAGCCAAACGTGTAGGGAGAATATTTCGGGAACATCGCCTACGAATACCAGGCAGCAGTGAACCCAATATCGCAGAGGTAGAATGAACTGATATTGATAATTTTTCTTCCACTAGCTATATCTTGAAGAATAATGAATGGCTGATCAGATTTTGTTTTTTTGTTAGTATTTCAGTATGCATGTGTAAAATAATGGTGGTCGTCTCTCACTGGGCATTGTTTCCCACACTGGAAGTCTCTTAAAGTGAACGTAAAGGCTGAGGCAACATGCACTCTGTGGGAAAGAGCTACATTGAAATACTGAAATAGCAGCAACAAATATTTTTGGGGATTTTTTTGCACCGAGTACGAACGAAATTATCTCCGTTGTATTATTGTTCCCCGGCTGCCGCCATGCTGGCTATCTCACTCAGAGCAGTGACAATCGTATCACTTCGGAGCTCTTTACTTCGTGGAGTTAGAAAGCGCAGAAAGCATGTAAACATAGCGACGCACGAGGAGGCTAGCCGGACTTCAAGTTCTGACGAAGAGACAAATGAAGGTTTACAGGGTTACCAGTTTGAACCAAAATGCTCCGATGTCGACGAAAGTAGTGAGTAGTTCATCGAACGTTTCAGGTCAGTAAACACTTGCTGGAGACACGCAACACAATCAAAACACGCTTGAAACAGCCGAGCTCTCCACCACCGCAATTAAAATTCGTGCTACAGCGATGCCAAAACAAAGTGATACTACGTCACAGGAAAATATCACGTGCTCCGTACAAGCGTTTTCATTGGCGCAAGGCTAATGAATAAACTGTTATGGCCGACTCCAGTCGCTCGTTGCATCAGTCAATAATTCCCGTGTTTGGAATTTTTTGTTTGGAAGGGAAAAACTCACAAAAAATATTTGTTGCTGCCAAATGATACTTTTAATATAGTTCTTCCACGCAGTGCGTGTGTTGTCGCAGCCTTTACGTTCACTTTAATCAGTTTCCTCGGCTAACGCAATGTGTAAACCAGTCTCGTATCAGACCTCCAGTGTAGGCTTCAATGTTCGCTGATAGCGACAAACTGGGTATCCAATATGGTGCCTTAATAGGGAATTTTAACAATAAAAAGTTCACCTAAGAAGGTGTCTAGAGAAGAAAAAGTCAATGTACGTGTATGACATAATCATTCGAAACAGACTGACTCAACCAATTCCATGGTGCCGTGAGTTGTCGAAGGTCAAGCCAGAGTCGACCTTAAAAAATGCTATTGTCTACGAGGTTATGCAACAATCTGTGTTTCTCTTTGGTGATGCAAGTAGCAATGGCACTGTTGATGTTTGTAGGGGGCCTAGAAGAACTCCGCACCGCAGGAAGTGCGTATAGTATAGCCCATGGAAAGACCCGCCGTCCATGCCCGTCCCATTCGGGCTTGTTTTTTTTCTCCGTTGTTCATGCGAGGCTTCTCCATATACGTTTGGATAGAAGATTACACCAAAGGTGAATGACAACCAGTTTGGTGTTCGTCTTCAGAAGCCAGAGTATTCTATCAGTAGCAGTTTGTATGGCTGCAAGAGTAGCTGTGGACGCAGCAAGGTTAACCCTCATTGCGCTGGGATTTCTTTCTCAAATGTTACTAAATGTATATATATTGCTGGTATCAACTACGTGGATGAGTGTCTATCGATTCACCTAAGTCACATAACCGTCAAAAATAAGCGATTCTCGGCAACCATTTCGAAAAAATGGTCGCCATCTTAAAATCTATCCATTTTGATGCTGCAGAAGTGTGTTGCTCAGCTTCTTTGGATACGCAAATGTGAGTATAACCGTTTAACTTAACCTCCTATGTGTCTTACAAGTGCCGATTTGCGACATTGAAGGTTTCTGATGGTGGCCATTTTGAAATCCAAGATGGCGGTCAATTACGGATTTTCAAGCCGGGCTCCCTCTCCGAAAATTAATAATTTATGTTTCTCTGTCATTATTTTATAACAAAGTGCACAATCGACCCATTTTATTGTTACATATAAAATATTCAAATATATCAAAGACTTTCAGTGATTTTCCACTCCAGAAAACCACTTAATCACGATGATGAAAGCGTTAGCAGAAAAAAAATCAACCGTTCTCAAATAAAATTTTGAACGCGAATAATTAGGGTATTAAACGTAAACCTAGAATTCTATTTTCACGAGTTTCACAATTTCATAGGCCTAAATAGGTTCTCAATCGGGAAAAAACAAAATCTTAGCTTCTGGCAGCAGATGTTGAAATAGCAACACTCAACTCAATATAGAGTTAAAATATCCCCCGATAAAAATGTTCCCTCCTTTCCAACCCGATTTCTATATCACTTCTCGTTTCACGAAAACTCAACTCTCTTCTAACAAAGATCCCTTGCTTCGGCTCGGACTTTTAGCTTTGAGCAACCTCTGTTCGGGGTCGTTCTGATCAGAGCTATTCGGAGGTCGTGCAATCTCTTGGCATCCGGCCCGTATTGGCATGACAATGATTAACAGCCTTGAATGGTTAGCTACCTCGTCAACATTGGCACGGTATGTCCCCTATCCAAATAATTCAATCATTACAATAAGCTCTGTAATATTTCAATCAGTACGGAGAGACTGGGGCACGATGAAGCACTTTGATCCAAGCCTTCTATCGTTGAAACGGACCTTCTCTCTCGTCAAATTCATGACAAGGGAGAGAGAGAAATTTAAGGTTTAACGTCGCGTTCAGCAATATTACAGCTATATAGCGATTATGAAAAATGGGATGATTACAATTTCAACAATGTAAACTACCTTTTTCTGGACAGTAATCTTTCAGTGACCCTGCATATGGCGCAAACATATTCTCGACTGGTAGTATTTGCTAGATCCTGTGTTAAATGTGAGGATTTTAATCAACGTCAAGACACATAACATTACAACAGAAACTTAAAAGACAGGGCTGTACCACCAAGTGCTTCCACTCAAATTGTCTAAAATCTTACATATCGCATGCTGATAACAAAACAAGCTTAGCGTGCACGATCTATGCTGTTACATTTCGTAACTTGTGTCTAATTCCGCTTAACCTTGGGCTAGGGGCCGTATGAACCCATGTATTTCAAGATCCTTATGGTGTTTATATGAACTGTCACAATCCAAGCGTGACTGAGGTACATCATACTCTAGATAACGAAAATCATACGGACTAAGAATACTGAGCAGCGATACGGATTTGTTATTTTTGGAACATCATCATGTCTTGTTGAATATCATTGAAAACTGTTGACCACTTCTCTCTTGTGGTAAACTAGCCATTTTTATGTATACTATGATTTTTTTCTGAATTTGGTGCTAAACCTGTTATTCGACTTAGGTTCTTGGATTATGGACGCGGAAATTATTTAATGAAATTTCAGTGACGGGTGAATATTGAATGATGGACTGGACGCTTGTGAATGGCTTGTGTTAGCAGCAGGTGTTTAGCAGCTGGTGCACTTATGAGATATATGTCTAGCTATCCAACAAAATCACAAACTGTTGTGGAACCGAAAACTGATTTAAAGAAATCGGCTGTCAAATATAAAATAAATAATGTTGCAAATTTCCCCCATCTTGGGTAGTCAGGACCGACCACGAGGCAAATTTCAAAATTACGATATTTTGGAAATACACGGCAAAAACACATATTTGTTACCTTGACTAAAAAATATACCAGCAACAAACTAGATGGCATATGATTGATAACTTAAGGGAGATAAATCTCTGTCGTAAAAGCTTGACAATTCACAAAAACGTGCATTTTTGGAAATTTGAATCATTTTGTTATAACATTTGAGATTGTATGATAAATTTTGTAGTCCAGAATGCGGATTATAATTTAGATATAACTGCTGAATGATTGAAATTCAAAATTAAAGTGTTTTGATCACTTTTTTCTGTGGGATTTATTTAAAAAATGTTACTACTTATTTCATAATTGTTTAGGTTGTTATGAGTTATGTAGCCCAATAATTAATTAATTAACTTAATGGTCATGTGACCGCATGCCGTCATGCTGGCGAGTCGTCTTAGGCCGCACTATATTTTAGCCTGTTAAATCCTTCGCCTATATCACCGTATGAACAAGACTTACAATCCCGGATCTAGATTACTAGGATCATGATCTAGATATAGACTACATAATTGACATCTTGTCATACACTGACATATCAATCTGAGTCGGTAAACTAACATCGGACTGATAAATTATACCTAAATTGCAGAAGTGGGAAATGTAATGGTCGTCTTGTACATGCAGTGCTAATGGCGATCCAACAGAATCTTTCTATGGTCGAGATAAATGTCCGTGAATGATATTCTTTTTGTTAATAATCAGTACAAATATTCCATGGACTATATAATTTGACAAAAAATTCAAAGTAGTAATGCATAACTTTCAGGATCAACTCGACGTTTTCCGATTTGCCGACTGAAATGCAGGGACACAAATGAATTTATCTTGGACACTTTTTCTGATGGCTGGCCGAGTTGAAAGTGTTCTTCGAGTCAGAAATATTCACTATCCAGCTATTCACAGACACTAGTTACTGTTTAATATGTGAATGGACATTTATATATTATATTCCCTCAACGCTCCCCCCCGTGTTAGATTGACAATACTGAATTCTCAATGCCGACACCCAGTCTATTGATGCAACACGTGGCTGTTGTTGTAGCTAGATATGAAAAAGGTTCCTTAATTTACAGTTAATATTCAAAACTGATAAAACAAAAAAAAAAGATGCAAATATATAAATTTGTTTCGTGATGTTATAATGCTGAATACATAGAAAATTTAAGCAGATATGTATTTAATTGAGATAATTTTACTAAAAAAAACAATAAAAAAAGCAATTATACGCCAGTATTTCCCGGCAAAGCAATAAAATCTTTTCCGGTGACAGTTTTGCTGTGAATTACAAGGAAAGATTCACCAAACTATAGGTTTCTAGAACCAGTATATTTTGAGGTTTCCAATTCCGTATTAAAATTCAAATCGGCTATACATCAGCTGAGTATTGGAGCATTACCCACCACATATTTGCCCGACGAATACATGGTTATGACACTGAATTTATGCGATGACCGAAGTCAGGATATCGGTTGTTTGTAGCAGTTTCGTGATGAACTTCTTTTCTTTTTTCTTCTAGACCTCTGTCTAATTTAATTTTTTTTTGAAAAATGTACCAAGCACAATTTGCAGTATTTTGAAGGTTCCAATTCCAGACGGCGATAACGGTACATCCCTGCAAAAAACATTCACGTGCCCGTCGCAATGGAGGAGAACACACAATTAACATGGTCGGCTTTTTCAGTTTGTTTGTACAGAAGTAAAGTATGCAGAAATATGGCATTTCGTCGGCAATTCACATTGTTACTGAGTCTGAAGTATTCACTTGTCAAATGTTAAATAATTCCATAAAACTACAATTCAGACAAAGAGTTTAACCCTGGGCCTGAGCTTTTGGGGATATTTTCCAGGCCTGGGGATACCGCATGATCTAGGTGGCTGAAACTTACGACACTATGCCCTTGGGTAAAACTTTACCAGAAAATGTAAAAACAAAAATCCAAGATGGCTCATTTGTTGACGTCACAATGATGACATCTTCAAAACCGGCATTTTTGGTCGATTTTTCGGTAACATTTTCTCGATTTTTTTTGTATGTATGTGTATCTTTAGCAAAGAATGCGTGATCAATTAGTGAATGAGTCTGATATGAAATAGAAGATATTTTGTCCATTTTTCCAGACAGAACAGCAAGAATTATGAGGAAATTTGACGAAAAGATCACATGGTATGGCCGTTATCTTACATTTACCCATGATACACTGCTCGGAGGTCATGCAAATAAGTTTTCGTTCAAGATTACCCCAATGTGCTCATGATGATAAGCTACAAAGTCACGGAGCCTCATCTCTCGTTTTTTGGTAGGGAACAGTGTTTTTTTCTCAGTATACTTCAGTCAAACACTGAACAGTTCTGGACAGTAACTGTCCGGTATGTAATCACTCACTGGACACAGAAATTGAACAACACTACAGTGAAAATGATTAGTTTTGCATGGTATGTTATCAGTTAGTGCACAGTTCCTCACAGAAACGGATTAGTACTGATCAGTTAATGTAGAATATAGTATCAGTCACTGCACACAGAAATTGAACATCACTATGCGATTACAACTGATCCGTATTCGCATAGCATGTAATCAGTTGGTGCTATATATAATCAGGCACTGTACTGTTCTTCACAGAAAGTGATTAGTACTGATCAGTTACTGTACGATATATAATCAGTTACTGCACTATTCCTCACATAAACTGATTTGTACTGATCAGTTACTGTACGATATATAATCAGTCACTGCACTATTCCTCACATAAACTGATTAGTACTGATCAGTTACTGTACGATATATATTTAGTCACTGCACTATGCCTCACAGAAACTGATTAGTACTGGTCAGTTACTGTAGGATATATAATCAGT